>VMDO01003304.1:40392-146336 GCA_007922755.1 Pedetes capensis
TACCTGGATGGGAGACCACCTGGGAACACCAGAAGCTGTAGGCTTGGGAGAAGGACCTGGCAACCCCCTCCCAAAAATCAATCTGCCATTGAAAACCCTATGAACAGCAGAGAAGCACTGACAATAGTGTTTCCCCTGTTGTACAGAGGGTCGCTATGAGTCGGATACTGACTCGATGGCACCTAACAACAACAACAACCTACCAGAACACCATGGCTTAGCAAAACATTACATCACAGAGCACGGGTGCTTTTCCCCGTGACTCTGCAGCTCAGTGGGAGCTGCAGAGCATCAGGAGAGAGTGCTATGCCACCATGCTAGCCAAAGATTGCACCAAAGTTCAAAACCTGAAGTATGATTTCTAGTGAACGTGTATCACTTTCACGTCACCCTAACGATCGTAACTTGGGAGCTCTCTCTGGTTCTCAATTTCCCTCCAAACTCTACTTTGTCTCCCTAATTTATGTAAGCTGGAGCCATCATCTTCTTCACACATTAATACGTAGTTCTTCACTGAAATCATCCTCACACTAACTTAATATTCTCAACTCACCCTCAAAAGTCCCACTTTTAAAGCGTTAGCACTATCTCTTCTATAGAACTACATCACACATTTTCCAGTCATAATCATGACTCAGCAACAATCAAAGAAAGCAATCAGCCAAAATCAGACAAATGCCCCCAAAGTCATGAAGCATAGCTATTTTAAAACAATAATACTAACTTCTAAACAAAGACGGCAAAATAAAACAGTGGAAACCTAGTGGCTCAAAGTATTGGCCAAAACAAACCTATTTAATTGAGAGAAGTGCAGAAGTGTAATCTTTCTGTCTGACTTCAAAGCCTTAGTGTTTTCTGGTTCTTTTGAAGTAGACTACTTTGTCTGCATGTAACATGCTACATTCTGAAGATTATCTTTCCACTTCAAGATGGCCAAGGGTACCACAAAACCACATTTGTTATATTCAGAAATGAATGACTTTGGATTCCTAACTATCTTCAAACAAATTGCCTGACTTTAGGCTCTGCCTATATTTAAATAGGGCTGGGGTTTAGCACAGTTGCTGCTCTGAACTCTCTGAGGCCCTGGGTTTGGTTGATAGCACCACAAAAACAGGAGAAGGACCTGGCATCCCACTCTGGAAACAATCCTAAAACAATCAGCCACTGAAAACCCTATGAATAGCAGAGAAGCACTGACATAGTGCCGGGCATGGCACAGTGTAGGCCAGTGTTTCATTCTGTTGCACGTAGTGCTAAGAGTCAGATCTGACTCCATGGCACCTAACAACAACATTTAAATAACTAGTTCATTTTGGTTAGTACATTCAAACGAATAGGTAACTTTAATATTCGGTTAAATCAGTTTCATGAAACATGTCATATACGTTCAGTCATCTGATCGGTAATGATTATAACGAGATTGTCTAACATCTGTTTAGTGATTGCTGGGCCTGGCACTGTGTTAACACTGTCCACAAATTAATCTATTTGACCACACCCACAGCTCTTAAAAGTAGGTACCACATGTGCCTACTATGATTCACAGATGAAGATGCAAAGCAAAGAGAGACAAGTAACACGTCCAGCACCTCACAGCGAAGGCAAGGCAGCACCACCACCTGCCCAGGCACGGTCCTTGGCCTCTCAGCCTGAGGTCAGCACAGGCTGCCCCGTCTTCTCCCAGGTGATCACTGTGATGCGTTCCAAACTCTGATTCCAACAACACAACCTGAGTAACTGAGACGTTACAAATGCCAGCTGCAAATGAAGCTGCGAATCCAGCTCCAAGGCTAACTGTGTCCTCAAAGAAAAGGAAAAGAAAAAACTCTAACAGGAAGTCAAGTGATAAGGCATGGTCCACGGAAGAGCCACATGCAGGTAAACCGCCTCCCAGCTTCAGTGGATGCTCACTGCTGCTAAGCAACCCCCAGGTCCGGCTCTCATCCCAACAGCGTCTCCATCCCTGTCCTGCGCCTCCCCAGAAGAAGCCTGCTCCGCGGGGCTCTGCCCTTGGTTTCCAGTATCAACACTCTCCTTATCTCTGTCTGCTGACTTTTTCTTGCTAATGCTTCTGAGGAAAAAGCCAAACCCTGCCTGCTGTCAGCACCCCTTACCTGCACTCAAACCTGCCATGACTCATGCCTGGCACGCAGCGCTGCGCAGGCTGCCCGCTGCACCTGTGCCTCCTTCCTCCCTGGGCGCTGGGCCTCCGGCCCTTGTGTAACTTCCCTGAGCATGCTCGGCCCTTCCCGGCCCTGGTACACCAGGCTGTGCTGCTGACTGCTCTGCCTTCCACCCCTTTATGACTCACCTGCACCTGCTCCCAAGCCCTCGATGGCCACCGCACCCCCGACAGCCTGCCCCGACCCCGAGCTCATCTCCAGCCTCTTCACCTGCACCCAGCCAGCCCCCTGCTGTGGTCACTTGGCAGCCAGGGCCCTGGGCTGCAGGGTTGTGGCAGATGCTTTTCTGTTGTCATAGCAATGGAAGCTGGGTGCTTTATACAGAAGGTAGACTTACCCTCTGACAATTAGGGAGGCTGAAAGTCGAAAATCAGGCGGCCTTCCATCAGCTCAGCCTCTGGTGAGACCTCACAGCAGATGGTATCACAGTAGAGGGAGCTCACGTGAGAAGGAGCTGTCACAGGGTAAGACAGGAAACCAGAGCGCAAGCGGGGCCAGGCTCATGCTGTTGTAACAAGGCACTGCCCTGGGAACAACCAACCCTCGCTGCAAGCCCAGCAACCACGCCTTCCACGGCAGCGTCCCTCGTCCCTCATGACCTCCCCACCTCTTAGAGGCTCAGCCACTTCCCAACACCACCACGCCGAGGACCAAACTTGCAGCCAAAACCTGCAGAGGGCACCCAGAAACCTCAGCCAGGGCCTTCGACCCTGGGGCTTCTGCCTTCGGGTGTTATCTGAGGCCAGTTTGTTAGAGCGCCTGTCCCTGCTTTCACACACACGCACACACACACACACGCACGCACGCACGCACGCACGCACACACACGCACGCACGCACACACACGCACACACACACGCACACACACACACACACACACGCAGACTCCCTTGCTCTGCCCTGGTTTACCTAGCCCCTGCCACTACCACTATCCTAGCAGAAGCCTCTTTTGCTGATTTAACTTGCTTTTCATTTATCTTATTAACTAGGGGGGGCTGGGATTTAGCTCAGTTGGTAGAGCACTGCGCTGCAGTCTCTGAGGTCCCGAGTTCAATTCCCAGCACGGCAAAAATGGGAGAAGGGCCTGGCAATCCACTCCCAAGGCAATCCCAAAACAGTCAGCCAATGAAAACCCTATAAGGGTCGCTATGAGTCGGATACCGACTCGACGGCACCTAACAACAACAACAATTAACTAGGGTACTGGTTCTCCAAGACAGGGAGTCTTGTTTTGCTCAAGGGTGAATGGTCAAGCTTGCAGAGCAAATGCCAAATACTGGGTCCTCAATCGTTATCTGTGAAATGTAAGAATTAATCAATGAACGATTTCTTCCTGTAACTCTCCCGGCACATATGGCCTGTACTATTCCTATGGCCCTTCAAATTGTCGTGCATAAATCGTGAGCACCAGTCAGTGCTGTGCAGAAGAAGTGAGGCATCCATCTGCCACTGCATCAGAAAGGCAAGAGGGGTGGATGAGCGAATCGATGGAGCAATGTCTGGCAGCAGACACTGGACAGTGTTGACAGCACAGTGTGGGTGGTTATTTGCCTCTTCCCTGTAGAAATGCTTTGACCTTTTAGGCTTGAAGGTTTTTATCGTAAAAGTTGGGGGGAAGTTATAACCCTTCACAGAGACCTTCTCTGACTGTGCAGACGAGCCCAGCCCTGTCCACTGCGTCCTTCTGTGGTTGGCAGGCCTGTCTTTCTGCTTGTCTTCCCTCTGTCGTCCCAGGAAGGCTGCGAGTCCCCGGCCCCGGAGTTGTCTCCCTGTCCGCTGCTGCCTGTGCATCGCCTCACATACTGGGTAGACTGTAAAAGCGTTTAATAAATAACCTAAGTGAATAAATCAAAGCACAGACGGCTGTTGGTACCGTGTGTTTTGTTACTTTCCAGTTTACAAGTGAATGCTTTCTCAAAGTTTCTTGAAAAGGGATTTTTGGCAGCTTTCTTAACCTTTAGCAAAGTTTTAGGAGTCCAACAGAGGCTCACATTCTTCTCATTAACAAATTACATAATCTATCGACAGATTAGCATTTTGAGATTATATCATACTATACATGTGAAAGAGTTTTATTCCTTCATCATTTTTATCTTCGGTATCTATAAATTGGGAAGAATTGAAAGTTTTTTTAGAGAAGACAGTCAGATGAAAAGAAGGTATTCTTTCTGAATTGCACAGTTTTATAAATTAGAAAGGAGTTTAGAAACAATTTAATCTAAACCTTTACTTTAGAGGGAAGGCGACGAGGCCCAGAGAAAACAAGTGTCAGTTCAAACATCTGCAGGGTCAGCGAGGACAAAGAGAGGACTCAAATCCAGCCTCCAAATCCCCAGGTGCCGCTTCAGACGGGAGGAGCAGACCGCTGGGAATCGCCCACCTCTGTGAGGAGGCCATGCTGATTCTCCAGCTGTCCCCCGGCCACAGAAATCACTCTGTGTTGAGTCAATATAATGTCTTGGCGTGAAGTTATTTGTTCTCTCCTCGCCAACGCCAAGTGCTCTTTTTTGGTTTTTTTTGTTTTGCTTTTTGGACAGGGTCTCGCTATGTAGCCCAGGCTGGACTTGAACTTGCGATCCTCCTGCCTCAGCCTCAAGCGCTGTCTCTACTATGTGAGATTCCACAACCGTCTATGGGGCATGCACCAAGCTCTGCTCCCCCAGGACTACCTGGCCACCTGCTCTCTCACCACCTCTGTGAATTCTGCAGAAGGAGACCTTGGGGGACAGGTGGCATCCAGGAGTGAGGACGTGCTGGGCTGGGCGGCTGCACAGGGCCCTCCTGCGTGGTCCCAGGAGAGCTCTGCTCCATCACTCAAACACCACACATCTGTCCCTCTCCCAAAGACCACCAACCCCAAGGACAGACATGTAGACACAGACTGCAAGGGACTCCTGAGAACAGGGTAACGAAGGAAAGCTTTCGGGCCAGCCGTTTTCTCAGGCACACTAAAGAAAATAATTACATAAGCTACTTTAAATTCAGGAATGCGGGAAGCCTTTTCCAGAGCCCGGGGGTTATACAACTTAACCACAGGAAATGACAAAGGAGAGGAAAGAGATTTTTTTCCCCATAATATCTTCTCTTATAATCAGTTTTTCTACCGGCAATTGAAGTGCAGGAATAAAAAGCTCCTTTGGAAAGGTTAATGCATGCTGACAAAGCCCTCAGCAGATGTTCACTGAAAGCCTACCCAGCAACACGCAGCGGGTTTCAGCCTCTGACCGCCTCTGCGCTCGCTCCCATACGCACCAGTGTGTACCTGCCCGGCCGCCTACCTGGCCATGCCCCAGCTTGCCTTCTTCCCAGACTCCATGCTTTTGCAATGTCTTCTACCTAGAATACTCATAACTACCTGCCTGCCTACTCTCTTTCTTCTCAAAGCTTAGTGACAGCAACAAAAGCAAAAGCATTTATGTAGTGCTTAGTAAGTACCAGGCACTGTTCTAAGCACAATATGTATGCAAACATATAGTGTGTATAGTATTTACACATTTCAATCAATTATCATATACTAAATATATAATAAACTAGGCTGCTGTTCGGTATTGTCGAGTTGTGTCCTTCTCATACCAACCCTTGCAGACTTTTTGATGGCTGACTGTTTCAGGATTGTTTCAGGAGTCGTCTGCCAGGTCCTTCTCCCATTTTTTGCAGTGCTGGGGATGGAACCCAGGGCCTCAAAGCGTGCAGAGCGACACTCTATCACCTGAGCTAAACCCCAGCCCATAATGAACTATATACCATTTAAACGATAACCTATAAAAAAGATATTGAAATGATAACCTATATCTTGTATGAGTTATATAACTATAAGTAAGTTCTTTATATGTGTTACTCATTATGCTGCATATCATTACACGTATATATTATATATAATTAACTTGTTCATTCCTAACGATGCCCCTATATTACCTCTATGGAGCTAGTGATCCTCCAGGGTGAAATAGATTAGAAGGGTCAGAGCCGTGATTTAAATGCCAAAGCCTGACTCTAAAGGTCAGTGCTAAGCACCTTCTTGACTGCTCACCCTGCTCCAGTCACTCACTGATGTGCGGCCCCTGTGGCCTCTCACGATACTCTGCCTCTTCTCTGCCTTCTCCCCGCACGCCTATTTATCTCAACACATAGCGACTTCGTCTTGTCACGCGTGTCTCCCTACTTCCACTTTCCATTCCAATACCAACCTCACCTGCCTCCCACACAAAGTTACCACACATTCTCAACTGAATCCTTTCAATAGGTGTGTTGTTGTTGTAAGGTGCTGTGGAATCACAGAGACCGTATGTACAACAGAGGGACACACTCCCTGACACTCCCCATGCCTGACACTATGTCAGTGCTTCTCTATTATCCATAGCGTTTTCGATGGCTGATTGTTTCAAGAGTGGGCTACCAGGTCCTTCTCCCATTTTTTGCCATGCTTTGTACTGAACCCATGGCCTCAGAGAGCACAGAGCAGCACTCTACCAACTGAGCTAAACCCCAGCCCTTCAGTTTTAGAGGGCCAAAAAATCAGATGTGCATTAGGATTATGTGCAGAGTAGACTGCAGTCAAGAGCTAGCTTTGGGGAAAATTATACAACTGTAACACGTGTCACACAAACAATACAAGGCACTGGTTTAGGATTCAGTGTGGGCGCAGATTAGGTCCAGCTTTATTAACGAGGGTATCAGTTCTCCATGACAGGGAGTCTTGTTTTGCTCACTGATGAATGATCAGTGCCTACCAAGCAAATGACAAATACTGGGTGCTCAGTAGTTATCTGTGAAATGTAAGAATGAATCAATGAATGATTTCTTGCTATTACTTCCTGTAACTCTCACTGCCCTATTCCTGCTGTAGTCAAGGGAAGAACTTCCTGTCCATGATTCTTTCCATTCTTCGCCCAGACACAATGGTTGATACATTGTAAATTTTCAGTAACTGCAGGTAAAATGAATAAAAGCAGAAAAGTGCGGAGTCTCTCTCTTGGCCCCAGGAAGCATGTAGAAGGACAGTGGAGGTGTGCGCAGGGTAGGGTCCTCAGGGTACCTGCGTGGTCACATCCACACACGGGTCAAGAAGCCCTTTGGGGCTAAGCTGGTTTCTAAATAGGTGCACGTTCACTCATTTCATAAATGTCAGCCACACATTAGCACTCTGGGCGCGCTCAAGCAGTATTTCAGGTTTCCTGACATACTGAGTTTTTGTTAACAGGAGAAGATAAAAACTGAGCCGTGTATATAATTTAGTCCCAGCGAGGAGCACAGATATTACCACGCAGAATCCCACGAGGAGCAGATTATCTGGGCTGGAAACATTTGAGAAGGCAGCACAGAGAGCGTGCAAGCGAAGGGCTCGGGAAGCGTGGGCAGCCGGAGGGGCTGAAGCCCCCCTAAAGATGAGCGAGAGCTGCCTCTCAGAGGCCCACGTGGGCTGTTAAGCAGCCTGGACACGCCAGTGCTAAATTAATGTTCGAATTTCTCACCAGAGCTGGGGTTTAGCTCAGTTGTAGAGTGCCACTCCGTGCTCTAAGGCCCTGGGTTTGATCCCCAGCACCACAAAAATGGGAGAAGGACCAGGCAGCCCACTCTTGAAACAATCCTGAAACAGCCAGCCATTGACAGCCCTGTGAACAGCAGAGAAGCACTGACAGTGCTGGGCATGGCACAGGGCTGGGGAGCGTTTCTCGTTCTATTGTGCATAGGGTTGCTCTGAGTCGGACCCAACTGAATGGCACCTAACAACAGCAACAACGTTTCTCACCATAAACTCCCCAGTTTCTTGCAGAATGCACAGCACAATGAGCTTGTTCTGTACAAATAATTTTCTGAAGGTTTTATCATATCTAAACGACTATCAAAAATTTTGAAACGCAGTAAACCTAGAAATTACAAAGATAACAATAATCCTAACACCATTCCTTCTGACCTTTCACTGATTTTCTGAGGCAGAAATATTCCTTCAAAGCCAGACTCAGTGGCTCACACCTGTAATCCCAGTGACTCAGGAGGCAGAGTCAGGAGGATTACAAGTTTAAGGGCAGAGGCAGCCTTCATAGCTTAGTGAGACCCTGTAGCAAAACACAAAGGAAAACATGGGCTGGGGTACAGATCAGGGGTACAGCACCTTCAAGAAACGTGTATAAGGCCCAGGGTTCAACCCCAAAGTCCCAAGAAAAAATATATTCCTCCAAACAGGCTTAATTCATAACAATATATACAACAGTAAATATATGCATTTATAACAGTAATAGCAAACATATGTAACTATGTAATAATGTGCGATTTTGTAACAGTTTGGATTTCCCAACGTTTTTCACTGGGTTTTCTTACTCATACTCTATTATTCCCCTCGTATTTGGCATTTCCCTTTCTTATCTCAATTGTTTTGTGTAGATAAATAATGGAGTCCAAAGTGGTTGCTTAATCTCAATGTAATCACTTGGAACAAGAGATTAATACCCCAGTGGTACTTAGTGTAATACCTCAACCAAAGTTTATAGATATCAGGATAATAAAAGATTAGGACAGGGAGTCAAAGAGAAAACAAGTTTTCACTTTAAAGAAAAACCAGAACACTCTATAAATAAATACAATCTTCCTAGCGTTAAACCCAACTTTCTAAAATAAATAGAATTTTACCTGACATAAGGTTGAAAGTTACTTACTTGGTTGAAAATAAAAGGGACCTCCTTCTTCTCTCCCACTTTCATAGAAGATACAGAAAATGTGGCTGTCCCCAGAGTTTCATCCATGACGTAATTGGCATCCATTAAAGTGATCTATGGAGCGAAGCAGACAGCACAAAGGGTTTCCAAGGGACCTTTGGACATTGTATCAAAAATCTCACTTTTTCTAGGTGGGCGCAGTGGTGCATGCCTGTCATCCCAGTGGCTCGGGAGGCAGAGGTGGGAGGATCACAAGTTCGAGACCAGAGGTAGTCTGTGTATCTTAGCGAGACCCTGCCATGAAAAAGTCAAAAACATGAGTTGGGGGTGCAGCTCAGTGGTCTAGCCCTTGCAAAGCATGCAGGCGCGAGGCCCTGGGTTCAACCCCCAGTACTGAAAAAAAAAATCTTTTTTTTTTTTTTTTGCAGTGCAAGGGGGTTGAACACAGGGCCTTGCACATATTTTGCAAGTGCTGTACCCCTGGGCTGCACCCCCACCCCATTTTTTATTTATTTATTTTTATTTTGAGACAGGGTCTCACTAAGTTACTCGAGCTGCCTCTGGTCTTAAAACTCATGAGCCTCCTGTCTGCCACTGTGCCTGGCTCAAAAAACTTGCCACAGTTTTAAAAATGAAAGTTCTCAAGTGATAGTCCGTAGTTCCTGGATGCCTTCAAATTTTTGTTGTTCTTGTTTCATTTTTCTGATGTTGTTTTTGATTTTGCTTTTGCAGTGATGGGCCTGGGACCCAGGCCCTTGGCAGTATTAGGTAGGAGCTCAAACGCTGGGCCCATGCTCAGCTCACAGAGGTCCTCAGTGTTTACCTCACACGGAGAGCTCCATCTTCTCCTGACTACTGCATTTGCTATTAAAACAACCATTGGTTTCTACCTAAGCCAGATTAATCCATTCAGCTATCCTGTTTCCAAAGACAGAACCTTATGCCTCTCTATGTTGAAATATGAGAAAATAATGTAGAAAATCAATGCAACTACTTTGGGAGAAAAACCTATTTTATCTCAAAGCAGTTGATAACATTTGTATTCTGCGGTGCAAGGATTCTCATCTTTGCAACAGAAAGTGTGTTTTGTATACAGTATAGGAGGGGGACAAAGGTCTCCAGCCCCACTTCACATCCTCAACACCTCCTGGTTGCCACTGCTCCTTGATGGGCACCAGCTAGAAGCTGGGGCCACGCTGCCCACCTTGCCTCCTGGCCCTGAAGGGACGCTGAACACCAGGAATAAACTCGGGTATCTCTGCATATGCACGGTGCCCCCAGGAGGTCCGCTTACCTCCAGAACATTTTCCTGATTAGGATCCAGAATGAACTCAAAGGTCTCATTCCACACGGGGTTGATGTCGTTATTGAAGTGTCTTGTTCTCTTCCTGCTGTCAGGGGTGGTGGAAATGAAAAGCTCCACATAGGGATCTGGAGTGTCGACTACAGGCAGGAAACACAAAGGAAAAGAGACGGGAGGTGAAGATGTGATTACGAGGCCCTGACTTGCTTTCATTAATATACGCTGTCAGGTTATTTCAGTCAATATGCAGCAATGTGTTCAAAAGTGATAACGTATAACAGGAGAACATTATGACCATGTCCTTTATAATAGGATGGTGAGGGGGAGCCATTTACTCACTGGGTGACCTATTCAGAATTCCTGCATTCACCTAGAGCAGGGTCCTTACCCCCTGGGCCATGGACCAGTATTGGGCCACACAACAGGAGGTGGGTGCGGGCGAGCGGGAGAGACTTCATCTGTATTTATAGTCACTCCCCATCGCTTGTGTTACCTGCTGAGCTTCGCCCTCTGTCACAGCAGCAGTGGCACTGGATTCTCACGGTGGCAGGAACTCCACTGGGAACTGCACATGGGTGCGAGGGATCTAGGTTTGTGGCTCCTTGTGAGAACCTAAGCCTGATGAGTTGAGGTGGTGCTGAGGCAGTGATGCTAGCATGAGGCAGTGGCTGCAAGTGCAGATTAACATGAGCAGACAGGTCCGACTGCACAGAGGCCATAAGAAGTCAACTGCAGACTCATTAAAACCCTCTCTGACTCCTATTCAGTCCCTGCGTGGCCAGCCCACTAGTTTATTTATTGCTGTCTCCAGCTCATTCCCACACTGTGCGCTTGTCTCACTCAGTGCTTTTGGAGCCCGTGGCTAACTCCAGCCAGAGGGAGTAAGACACAGATGTCACTGGGGAGCTGCTTTGAAAAGAGGGATGACCCAATCATGAGACAGAGGAAGACTTGACTGTCAACAAAAAGAAAGCTGCACGTAAAAGAAAATACTCAGAGCCCGACTTAAACACTGGGTTCATTCTAAGAGGTGTTTCACAAGCCTGCTACCCAGCAGTGGCACGAAACCCTCAAAACCTTCGCCACGCACAGACCAGGCAAGCTGCACTAAAAGACAAGGCTCTGGAATTTTCCGAAAGAAAATATGAACACAAAGAACAAAAACAACTATTGCAGGCCAGGCCCTCGTCAATGTGTCTGCACTGAGAGTGCCAGTCTTAGAGGCTGACCACACTGCTAGAGCCAAGACGTCTTTGCTATTAGTGAAGGGTTGATCCTGCTGGCTGCTAAGGACATTTGTCACAAACTTTTAGGAGAGGCTATGGTTCAAAACCCTGCAGTCACAGCACTGTGTCGTCCAATCCTGTCAGATCTTGGAAGCTAAGCAGGGTCGGGCAAGGTTAATCCTTGGATGGGAGACCACGTGGGAACACCAGGTGCTGTAGGCTTGGGAGAAGGACCCAGCAACCTACTCCCAAAAATCAATCAGCCACTGAAAACCCTATGAACAGCAGAGAGGCACTGACAATAGTGTTTTTTGCCTGTTGGTCGTAGGGTTGCTGTGAGTCAGACACCAACTCGACGGCACCTAACAACATGGTTCAACAAGTGGCACGTGTTCGTCTTCAGTGAGCAGCATAGCTAGACAAACCGAGGGAAGCAGAGGATCCCGAGGCACAATTGCTAGAGAGGATTAATGAGTCACCGCGATGCGATGCGCAGTCCAGGTAGACAAGTCGGCCGATGTTGACAAGGCAACGATGCTTGTTTTGTGTGATACACTTCTAGGGAGGGTGCGCACGGGGATATGTTATGTGCATTTTCGTTACCAACACAACACAGCGGGACATCCGAGCCTTTGATGACTTACCAGGAGAACTGAATTGGTCACTCTGTGGTAGCACAGGACAGAGCAGGCACAGACGGAGCAGCTGCCATGACTAGAGGGTTTCCTAGTTTCACTACTCGGGTCAAAGAGGTCGCTTCTGAACGTGAGTCTACGCGCTGTGTCATCCAGTTTATAGATATCAGGGTAATAAAAGAGAAATGCTAGCTAGCCAGAAAATGTCACCTGAACCTAACACTTTGCAGGATGTGATTAAAACTATTAACCACGTTAAGGTACACACCCATGGAACAGTCATTAAGCTGGGCATGGTGGCACAGGCCTGCAGGCCCAGCGGGTTGGGAGGCAGAGGTTGGAGGATCGCAAGTTCAAGGCCAGAGGCAGCCTGCACAACATAATAAGATCCTGTCTCAAAATAAAAAATAAGGGGCTGGGGTGCAGCTCAGTGGTAGAGTGCTTGCAAAGTATGTGTAAAGCCCTGGGTTCAAACACCCCAGTGGCACACACACACACACACACACAAAAAAAAAAAAGAGAGAGAGAGAGAGAGAAGGAAAGAAGAAAGACCAGCACTACCAGCAGCACATGATTTCAGTGGTGCAGAATGGGTTACAAACCTTGCTGACTTTTGTGACATGGTCAACCTGCTCAACAAACTCAATCTGTCACTGCAGGGGAGAATGACAACTATGTTCCAGCCAGCAGATAAAGTGATGGCATTCAAGGCCAAATTGGAATTATGGGGGCAATGAGCGAACACTGGGATTTCTGGCATATTTCAAACATTAGCAGAGGTTTTGAAAGAGACTGAGCCAGGGCCTTCTTTCTCCCAGTCGGTGCATGATCCCTACCTCAGCTTTCAGAAGAGTTTGAGCATTACTTCTCAACGAGAAAAGACCCCTAACCTGTGAAAAAATGGATCCACGACTCATTGTGAATGAGCCAGGTAATCAATATTGTCCATGCTAGCAGAGGGTCAACTGCTTAAGATCTCAGATGATGGAGCCTGACAAGTATGTTTGGCACCAGACACTGTGGCACACACCTGTAATCCCAGCCACTTGGGAGGTGGAGACAGGAGGATCACAAGTTCGAGGCCAGAGGCAGCCTGTGTAACTTAGCAAGGCACTGTCTCCAGGTAGACATAAAATAAAAAGTGGGCTGGGGTGCAGCCCAGTGATAGAACACTTGCAAAGTATGCACGAGGCCCTGGGTTCAAATTCTGAGTACTGAAAAAAAGAAAAGAAAAGAAAAGGAAAAGGAAAGGAAAGGAAAGGAAAGAGAGAAATTTAAGGTCTCCTCACTCAAGGACTGTTTTTTTTCCCCTTCAACACACCCTTTCCCATACGGCCACTACAATTAATAAACACGAACGTCCATAACTAACTGATGGCTGCTACTAGTTGTGCTGAGGACTTTCCACGGGAGTTTCCTTCAAGTCCCGCAGCATCACTGTATGGTCAGTACTTTATTTCAGCACAGGTCACAAAGGAGCAGAACCTGTTCGTGCAACAGGAGTCGAGAGATGCTTTGTAGTCCGTCAGTACCTAATGCGAACCTGGCTCATCTGACTGCAGCAATCACCGTGTTAACGACAACTTCTGCTAATAATAATCAGAGATGGCTATGGAAAGGGGAGGCGGCTAAGAGCTGAACTGAGAGGACTGAGCTTGAGATCAGTGGCAACCTAGGCAACTTAGCAAAACCCTGTCTCAAAAAATAAAAACTAAAAAAGGGGCTCCGGTGCTACTCAGTGGTAGAACACTTGCCGAGCGTGCATGAGGCCCTGGGTTCAACCACCCCAGGACTTAGGAAATAATAATAGTAAGAATAATAATAGTTTCTGAACTATTGGTTTTTTCAAGCAAAATATTTTTTACATATACTTTGTTCTTTAACAATAGCTGTGATTATCACATAATGCAATCAATGATCTTCACTTAGTTTTTAAACATTGCTTATTCTGCTACACAATTTTCAGATTTTTTAAAACTATTTTTACCACTGAGGTGCACTCCAACCCATTTTTTATTTTCTATCTTGAGACAGGATCTCGCTAAGTTACACAGGCTGCCTCTGGCCTCGAACTCATGATCTTCCTGTCTCAGTCTTCCGAGTTGCTCAGATGACAGTTATGTGCCAAAGCATCCAGTTGTTTTCTTCTCTTGAGAAGCATATATGTGATTTTAAGGAAGACATTCAATTGGGAAAAGCTGTTGCGAAGACCTCTTTAAAGTGTTGAAAAGCAAAGATGTCACATTGAAGATGAAGGTGCCTGATTCATGCAATGGTATTTTTCAATCACATCATATGGTTGTGAAAGCTGGACAGTGAATAAGGAATATAGGAGAAAAACTGATCCTTTTGAATAATGGTGCTAAAGACAAATATTGAATGTACCATGGACTGTAAAAAGAACCAACAGATCTGTCCTAGAAGAAGTGCAAGCAGAATGCTCCTTGGAAGCAAGGATGGCCAGACTGTGTCTTATGCATTTTGGACATGTTGTCAAGAGGGACCAATCCCTGGAGAAAGACATCATGTTTGGGAGAGTGGCAGGTCAACAACAAAAAAAGGAAGTTCCTCCCCTAGATGGATTGACACAGTGTACAATGGGCTTACACATAAGAAAGATTATGTGCCTCGCACAGAATTGGGGAGTGTTTCATTGTGTTGTACATAGGGTGGCTATGAATCGGACGTGACTCGATGGCACCTAACAACAACATTCAATTGACACTTGAAATTAAATATAAAATTGATGTGGTCCTTCATATCCCATTGGGCCTCTTCTTTCTCATAAAGACAATGCTTTTTTAAAAAAATCTGTTCCCCAGAAATATTAGAAAAAACAAAGCCAAGTAGAAACAATCTAGATTATAAACATTATGTGGGAAGGGGAGGCATACAGAGGGTAAGCAATGTTCATCCATTCAACAAATATTTAAGTGCCCCTGTCCGCTAGGAATTCCCATCAAAAGCTTTGGCTTTGATGAGGAGTCAACTGCTACACTGCACGTTTGAATTATGGAAGTGAGTCAAGCGCAGAGAGGCTAATTTTAAAAGTAAGCTAAGTGGGAGACAGCCTGCAGCCATAGCCCTGTGGCATCCGATCCTGTCAGATCTTGGAAGCTAAGCAGGGTCGGGCCTGGTTAGTACCTGGATGGGAGACCACCTGGGAACACCAGAAGCTGTAGGCTCGGGAGAAGGACCTGGCAACCCCCTCCCAAAAATCAATCTGCCATTGAAAACCCTATGAACAGCAGAGAAGCACTGACAATAGTGTTTCCCCTGTTGTACAGAGGGTTGCTATGAGTCAGATACCGACTCGACAGCACCTAACAACAACAACAAATGGGAGACAACCAGATATACTGCTCTGGGGACCAGTAACTTGGTCACTGCGATGATTACACACAGATCAGGGCAAATCATAGGAGAGGGAAGAATCCTTCGAGACCTGACTTTCCCTTGAATCCTTGAGGATGAGGAGGGAGAAGCCTTAGACTGAAGAGGAAGAGGAAGCAGAAAGTGGGGTTCCTTGGAAGGAGCCACACAGGGAAAGGAAGCAGCAAATGGAAGCAGCCGGTGTCAGCCAGAGATGGAACCATTTCCTCGCCCTTTCAGACTCTCACTGGCTTATACGCTTTAACAAACTTTAACTCTGGCAAAATGACAAAGACAGCACCATAAAGAGATGCCTGCGTCACATTCACATGTGAAAACATTAGCAAGCTTTTTAAAATTAGAATCCAGTTCAACACCATCACCTTGTATTCTTGGTATTTTTACTTTTGAGTAAAGTCAATATTCTAAAATATTGGTCAAGAATGACAAACATTTTTCTAGTTTCTCCTGCTGCTCATTTGGCAAGAGACTTCAAAGTTAAGATGTCAGAGGGTGATGGGCAATGGAAAACCACTGGCTGTGACAAACACTGAGGTCTGTGCTGATGACAATCTGCAGGCTGAGAAACATCTGTGGCCACAGCAGACTCTAAGGCACTGCAAGATGAAAGGAAACTGTTCCTGTTGTGTTTTTTTTTTTGCTCTGTTTTGAGTTTTGCAGTATTGGGTGGTTGAACCCAGGGCTTCATGCATGCTAGGCAAGTGCTCCGCCACTGAGCCCCATTTTTATTTTATTTATTTATTTTTATCATTAATTTTTAGTGTGCAACTTAATGGGCCTCATTATGACATTTCCATATATGCATTTCATTGTGCATTGCTCACATTAACTTCCCCCTCCCCCTCAGGACCCCCTCCATTCCCTCCATCCCCACCAACGGTCTTCCTTCTACTTGTCTTTTTTATGAGACTATCTACCTATATATATATGTACATCCCGATTTTGCCATAAGGGCAACATATGTGATATTTCCTTTCTTTTCTCCCATTACCCTTTCTTCTTGCCCCCTCCCCCTTTTCTTTAGTCCATTATCTTTCCCTACTTAGGTCCCTTTTATGGTCATGACTATATGTTTTAATAATAAATAAATAAATAAATAAATAAATATATATATATATATATATATATATATATATATATAACATCCACATACAAGAGAAAACACATGATTATCTTTCTTATTTAGCTTAAAATGATGCGCTCTAGTTCCATCCATTTTCCAACAAATGCCATAAGTTTGTCCTTCTTTATGGCTGAATAAAACTACATAGTGTTCATATACCACAATTTCCTTATCTACTCATCTGTCAATGGACACCTAGGTTGGCTCCATATCTTGGCTACTGTGAATGCTGCTGCAATAAACATGGATGAACAGGTATCTCTAAGGTATATGGACTTATATCCCCTTGGATAGGTATGCAGCAGTGGTATACGGCTGGGTCATATGATAGTTCTAATTTCAATTTTTTGAGGGCCTCCATACTGATTTCCATAGTGGCTGCACCAACCTGCGTCCCACCAGCAGTGTATAGGGTTCCTTTCTCCCCGCATCCTCGCCAGCATTTGTTGGTGTTTGTTTTGTTGATGGCAGCCATTCTGAGTGAGATGAGATGGCATTTCAATGTAGTTTTGATTTGCATTTCCCTGATGGCTAAGGACATCGAACAATTTTTCATATGGTTGTTGGCAACTTGTATTTCTTCTTTTGAAAAGTCTGGTTAGTTCTTTTGCCCATTTTTTGATAGGATACTTTCCTTTTTTGTTGTTTTTTGAGCTCTCCATGTATCCTAGATATTAATCCCCTACCCGATGTATAGCTGGCTGTATTTCTGTATGCTGTCTCATCACTCTGATAATTGTATCATTTTCTGTGTAAAATCTTTTTAATTTCATGCAATCCCATTTGTCAATTCTTGCTATTGTTTCCTGTACTTTGGGGGTCCTTTTCAGAAAGTCCTATGCCTATATCTTGAAGTATTTTCCCTATATTTTCCTCTAGAAGTTTCAAAGTTTCAGGTTTTACATTAAGGTCTTTGATCCATTTTGAATTGATTTCTGTACAAAGTGCGAGAGAAGGATCTAGGTTCAGTCTTCTGCAAGAGGATATCCAGTTCTCTCAGTTACATTTGTTGAAAAGGGTGTCTTCTTCTCCAACTTATATTTTTGGCATCCTTGTCAAATAGCAGGTGGCCATAGCTGCATGGGTTTAGTTCTGGATCCTCTATTCTGTTCCACTGGTCTACATGTTTCATTTTGTGCCAGGCCCATGAAGTTTTTGTCATTATAGCTTTGTAGTATGATCTGAAATCAGGAACTGTGATGCCTCCTGAACTGTTCTTACTGTTCAGGATAGGGTTAGCAATTCGGGGTCTGAGCCCCTCTTTTATTTTTATCTTGAGACAAGGTCTTATTAAGTTGTGTTGGCTGCCTCTAGCCTTAAACCTATGATCTTCCTGCCTCAGTCTCCCTGTGCTGGGATTATAGGCATGTGCCACAGCACCCACCTGATGAAAGGAAGTTTTAAGAAGCTACTTTAAAAAAATCATTGATGGTAATCATGTATCTGCCCTCACCTTGTATTATCTATAATCGTCATTGGCATGGTAGGAGATGCAACTGGAAGCTTTCAGAAGGGAAAGAAGGATGTTTTGACAGCAAAAACTTAGCCCAATGCTTTACAGAAGTTCCTAGAAATGCATTAAGAAAAAAGTCAAATACAGGGAAAGAATTTTCCCCTTAATATTTATTTCATGGCTTTGTAAATTGACACCTACAGGGCAACTGGATGCTGAGCCATGGACTCAGCCTCACCTTGATTATTTCCAGCTAAGCGTACAGTGAAGCAGAGCTGTGATGTGTGGGCAGAAAGTCTCCTACATCTCATCCTTTTATCTAAATCTTGACAAATAAAAATGAGGGGGGTGTGGGATGCAGATCCTTTTTATTACCATAAAGATGACATGAAACTACATGCACCAGAAAATAGCTTCAGAATTCCACAGTTGTAAAACTTACTCATAAACTTCAGTAGTTTAAGGAGTGCCTGCCTGGAGTCATTTCAGCCTTATCCGACTGATGCATTTTGTGATTCATAACAGGAGCCGATGGCAGCTTCTAAACTCCTAGTTCTACTTTAAATATTCCTAATTTGCCTTCTCATTTCCACTTCACTCAGGAACAACTTAAACCCCTCACTCGAAATAGAGATGGCCAGGGATCTGCTAGGATTCTTGTGATAAATGGCCAAGAGAAAAAAAAAAAATCCCCCAAAAGAAGTCGTCCAAACATAAAGATAAAATATCACTGTTCTGAACAGCTCGGGTGCAGCGATGGAGAGCTTAACACAGAACAGTGCTTCTCACAATTCAGTCACTCAGCTTTCTTCCCAGAGTCATCTCCAGTGCCCTGGCCAGGAAGGCAGCTCTGGGGTAGAACGCTCACCTCCAGGCGCAAGGCCCAGGTCCCGCACCCAGCACCGTGAGAAAAGAAAAAGAAAAACAAATGTAGACCCTTTGTGTCTTCAGTCAGACTCCTCAACATGGGCTCAGAAATCTGCATTTTTAACAACCTGATCAAATGGCTATTGTGCACATGTTTGAAAAACAAGGATTTAAGGAATAAATTAGAATGAGCTAAAGAATAGTAGGGCAATATCCATGGAAACATTCTGGCGTGAGGAAGGTAGCAGGCTTCTGGCCTTCCGCCAAGGAATCATTCTCTTTATAGACTAGATTAAGCACAACCAAGTCACCCACGTGTTTCTCTCCAGCCATTAAATGCCTGTTCAAGGGGCTGTGTGGAAACAAATCCCAGAATAAAGCAAACGTGGGTGTGCTGGTTGGCAACCTGTTTAAGGTGATGGACTGATACTCAAGCGCCATGCTTCAATCAGCACCAAAGTAGAAAAGCCACCAAAAAATCAGAATGAAATAATAATGTGTTGAAAGAAATGCCTCTGAATATTATTCTCCAATGTGATCATGCCTTTGAAACGTTTATGAATTGGCGATAATGGCAATTACACATGGGGGATTTACAGCAGCGTTTGCGAGTGCCAGCCTGCTCGCCACCCATGTCCTAGGCTGGCTGGGTTCCCGCCATGAGCCCAGCACAGTGACAGTCTGTACAACCATGAATGTAGGAACTTTGGAAAAACAGGTTAGTTTTCTTTAGACTTTTTATCTGAAGAAGGAAAGTTGGCAGGTTGTAACTGTCAAGCTCCTTGAATTTTTATAGCCCGAACTCACCCACATGACACCACCACTCAAATCAAAATATAAAATATTTAGCAGCACTCAGGAGCCTCCCTCACCTTCCTCCACAAGAGCCAGGACTACCCTGGCTCTGTCACCAGAGAATATTTTTTGCCTATTTTTATCTTTATATGAACAAAATCTGTCACACAGTATATTCCTCTGGGTCTGGTTTCCTTTGCTCATCTTTAAGTTTAGAAGATTCCTATCAACATACATAGAATGACTTGCATGGGAATTATGACAGTGACGTACACTTAAAATGCTCTATTAGCGCCCCTCATGCCGCATGGCAAACGATCGCCTTACAGTCTAATCAATCCCGTATCCCTTAAAGCTGAATTTCTCCAGAGTTTAAATGGCAACCAAGATGAATTCCTTCATGTCCCCAAGGCTGCAAGGAAGAGTGGCATAAACAGGACGCATGTGGATCTCTGAGGACATGCTCACATATAATGTATTGCTGCGTAACACATTTTGAAAGGATTCAATCTCTTTTAGCCATCCTGAGTCAGCTCTGGCTTTCCTTTAACCCTCCTTTGCTCCGGCAGACAGACAGTGCCCCTGCCACCCCACACCTGTGGGGCCCCCTCTCCTGAGGGATTAAATTTGCTCTTGAAGACCTCAAGCTCAGTATGTGCAAAACACACGTATTTTCTTTTGATCTTTCTTTCCCTAAATGCGAATAAAAACAAAGCAATACAAAACAAAAAACTAAAGGTAAAAGCCCCTTACGTCTCCTGACTTATATTTAAAGGTGCCATCGTGTCAGAGTGGAAACCTGGGCATTTTTCTCCTTTCCTCACGGCTTTGGCATCCACGTGTCTGCGAGCTTTAGCTCTGGCCCCTCTGAAGAGACCCTTACCTCTGGCTTCCTAATCCCACTCACAATCCCACACGCCGCAATGCTACCACTCTCATCCTTCTGAAGCACAGTTCTACATTTACTTCCCACAAAATCAGGCCTAAGCATGGTTTAAAAAATAATAATAATACAACATCCCATCCCACCAAAGCCCGGGGTCTCCTTCTGGTCAGTGACCCTCCTCCCCGACACACTGGAACCTCAGTCCTGAGGGTCAGCATGGAGGCCCACAAGCACCCTCGGGTCTATACGTTTCAGACCTTCCACTTCGTCCTATCAGAGCAGCACTGCTTGTACAGAGCATATCATGACATTGTCCCTTGACACTGATAGCTAAGAGGTCTTTGAGTCACTGTTCTTCATTGTTCCCGCCCCAGGAATGTCCAAGATAAGGTCCGAACACCGCACAGTTGAGGGATAATGGGAATGAGATGTCCCTTCATTCTTTTCTTATCTAGTACACACTTCCCTAGCAAACTAGTGGGCTGTTCTATTTTCCTACTGTGTACAATGTTAAGTGTAAATCATGTTTCAAAAAGGATACATCTACACCCATCCACGCAGAATAACAATAGTCTTACACAAAGCTTCACCTTCTAATTAGGCTTTACTGATCCTATCGGACAGGTGAAGAGATCAGGACTCAGAGGCATTCAGTGAGTCAAACAGGATCCTTCAGAAACAGGATTTTAACCAGTCTTTCTGAAGCCAAAATCCACGCTCTATCAGATATATCAATAATAATTCTTACTGATTTTTGCCTACATTAACATTAAACTATCAGCCGGGCACAGTGGTTCAGGCCTATAATCCCAGCGGCTCAGGAGGCGGAGGCAGGAGGATCGCAAGTTTGAGGCCAGAGGCAGTCTGCATAATTTAGCGAGACCCTGTCTCAAAAAGTGAAAAAATGGGCTGGGCATGCAGCATCAGTGGTCCAGCACTTGGCAAAGCATGCAAGTGTGAGGCCCTAGGTTCAACCTACAGTACCACAAAAAAAAAAAAAAAAAAAAAAAAAAAAATTAAACTGTCAACTCCATGGCAGAGACTACAATCTTCTTATTCACTATGGTTCTTATTCACTACGGTGTCCACAGTCTAGCATGAAGTCTGGAACATCGCAGACTGTAATAAATTTCACAGAGGGAAGAGAAGGAGGTGGACCATCCCTGAGCAACGCTGGGAGGAGGTAACCCTTGCCACAGGCTCAGCACGCTGCCCTCTCTAAATTGTGCTGCTCAGTAGTTTGCCTCAACGGTCCTGTTTTGTTCCTACCCCTTTTATTTGTATCTCAGTATATTTTCAGTATAAGTCAGCCATTTCTTCCAAATGTATTTGCATTTCACCTTTATTTACACAAACTGAATGAAAAAAAATCTGAGTTATCAGCTTTTCTCCCTTCACAGTGACTGCCAGGAAAAGGCAATACACCCAGGGACTTGTTCATAGATCACAGAGCGCACCTGCTCCCAAAAGGGGTCAGAAGTGGACCTTTGTGATGACGAACAGTGAAGGGCAATGGCTAGAAATCGCTGACAGTGCAGAAAGTCAAATGTAAACCTAAAACAGAACTGAAAGTTTTATTGTTGTCTGCATTGCAATTTAACCTAAATCTCTATGATATCTTTGTGGATATTCTTATAATCTATATCTACACTTAGAATGTTTTAAATACACATAATCTAGGAATGTTTCTTGAACTCTGTTTAGGTTACATAGAACCTAAATATGTAATATTAGGTAACTCTCCAGAATTCTTATGCAGTGCTATAACACATGTTAACTTGTATTATTCATTTTGGCTGTATGGATTTAGCTCTACATGAATTCCCTTCTACCGTAGGTGAGAATAATTGTTCTTTTTCATAAAAACATGAGTTCCCAACCTTGGCACCATATCTGATATTTTGGGATAGATAATTGGTCTGGAATATTGGCTCAAGATGCTACATGCTAGATCCAGTAGGATTCCACAATTTTAACAATCAAAAATGTCTCTAGAGATTGTCCTATGTGTCATGAGAGACAAAGTCATTCACTAGTTTAGAATTGCCTTAAAACAAACACAATCCCTCCTACCTGACATTTATGCATAAGCCTGAAGTACAAAACAAGTTCCCCAAGTACTATATATTAGGCATACTGTGTCAATCCCATGTTTAAAAGCTTTTCTTACAATACTGATTTCCAAGCTGAAATGCCCTCACCTCCATTCCATATATTAAGTTATAAAGCTTGTCCCAATCTCCATTCAAGCTAAAGCGTTCTCTGAAGCTTATCACCAAAATTTTCCAAAGAGTTACATAAACTCCTTTCATCTTCCCAGCTAGACCATAAACCACTAAAAGGCAAAGGAGCTGCAGGAGTCAGTATCAGAGGGAGGCAGGCTTGAGTTCCATCCCCAGACGCCATAGCTGTGGGATTCTGGGCTGGATTTCGTGCTCAACATCTTTAACTAAGTTTCTTCAGCTGTCAAACTAAAATAAAAACAATGCCTATTTCGTTGTGCCACTGAAATGAACAGACAATGTGTAACATGAAGTCCTAAGAACTCTGCTTAGTCTTTCTGTGGGATTATTTAATAGTTACATTGCGTACACTGTGACATAATCTCATTTAATCCTCATAATAAAACCTGTGAGGAACGTATGATTATTACCGCCAGCTGTGTATTATTATGAGGCTTTTAAAAGGTTTGCTAAATTAAGCTTTTCCTTCCCTGTATAGAACATTAAAATGTGAACATATATAAATAAAAATATGAAATGTAATCTAAGAAGCAGCAGCTCATGAATGAGACTTGTGATAAAAACTAAATGAGTAGGATCCATCACTCCTGGTTCTTGGAAAAAATATACAACATATGGCTTGTACTCACATAGGTACAGGGAATACATTCTTCATTCTAACAGGATCTACCTTCACTACATCAAGAAGTACCTTCCTGCTAAATATACCATTGGAACATACTTCCGTTTACTCGGCTGAATAAATGGGGTGAAAATCCACCCCAAAATCAATCAATGTTAGTGAAATATCATACAGTGTTATTTACTGTATTCATCAGACCTAAACTCATGAACATATACACACAAATAAAAAACTAATAAAATTTAAATGTACACAAAATTATTTGACAACTTTACGAACTATATGATATTCTAAATGGGTAGGGAAAGCACTTTAGCACACTATGTTTCTCCATTCCTGACAAGTTCTATTTCTCCACTACATAGAAAATAAGATATAAGTAAAAGATAAGAGATGAGAGATATGTGTCATGGAACACTTTACTTGTGTTGAAATTATCTTCCATGAAAAGGCCTTTGGGAAATAGTTTCATTAGATTTAGAGCTTTTAAAATTTTGGGTGGATACTCGAAAACATTCCAAAAACATTAGTAAACTAATACTCATACTTGGTCATAACCTAAAGGATAATACTAGGGAAACATTTAAATTAGAAAAGATATATTTAGGGGTAGCAAATAGATACAAGCCAACAGCAATGCCAGTTACAAGAGATGACATTTGCAACTCCAAAAATTAATATAAGAAAATAACATTAAAAAACAGGTATTGTAAAGTTTCCTGTTTGCGGTACCACAGAAAAATTCTAATTAGATGTAGACAGAAATAACAGAAACATTTAATCTACAGGAAAAAAAACACAAAATTATTTTTCAAATTATTTCCCACTGAAGCCATAAAGGAAGCCTCACTGGAGAGCAATGAAATAATTACACATTTTCTTTTATCCCACTCATTTTTCCAATGTTCCCTGAGATCTTAATACTAAGCACTTATCTCTTGAGTCTGGCAATATTTTCAAAATAAAAAAATAAGAAAAGCTAGTGAGCCTCAGGCACACTGACCAGCACATGGTCAACTCCAGGGTGACAATGTCACGCAGAAGTCCGGGAAGTTTTCGAGGAGGCACTAACTGGCCCGTGCCCAGGTACTTTCAGAAAAAGCTTATCTGTGAAGCTGTCATCATCACCAGCTCTTCCTCCTGAGCTGAGAAAAAAGGGTCCAACCGTCTGCTCAACACAGAAACCCAGAATGGAAACTTCTTGTCTCCAGGTTGAAAACTGGAAGTAACCCCGTGCGTGGACTGCCCAGAAGAGTAACTTTTGGCTCATATAAATGTGGTGTTTAGGAAATAAGTGAAATAAATGCCTCTCTCCGGTTACGAGTGGAATCGTTCCAGCAGTAACGGGGGTATTTGCGGAGCACCCTGTGCATCACACTGTACAAACTCCACACACATTAACTCATGGGCTCGCACCTCCAAGGTGAGGAACAGGAGGGTGGACAGACAGTCAAAATAAAATAGAAAGCAGCCGTAATCTCAGTTTTACCTAAAACAGAGAAAGCAGATACAGATTCTCAAGCGGGAAACAGTTGTTTGATTTGTGTGTCTTACCTGAGACCCTCCCCACACATAAGTAAAACAGAGAACCCCTGAAGCAGCCATCATTCTTCACCAACACGTAGAACGTTACGGAACTACCTTTTCAATAAGTGTGGACACCATATAGACGGGGCTGGGATTTAGCTCAGTTGGTAGAGCGCTGCTCTGCAGTCTCTGAGGTCCTGAGTTTGATTCCCAGCACCACAAAAATGGGAGAAGGACGTGGCAACCCACTCCCAAGGCAATCCTGAAACAGTCAGCCATTGAAAACCCTATGAGGGTCACTATGAGTCAGACACGACTCAACTGCACCTAACAACAACAACAACTATATAGACAGAATAGGGCGCAGGGTTCAGCTACCCTGGTATTCCAGGTCTTAGGATGTTTTTACAGTTCTACAGTTTTTATAGTTTTTAAACATTTTTTCTTTTTTACTTTTCTATGCTTGTGTTTCTTTAAAGAACTGTTATATAGAAACCTAACAAATTCAGCTTACTTGGTAATTCGTGAGCTCAAGTCACCAAGCCGTTCTCAGAAGAATGTGCATATATATACTTTTTCTCACAGTAACTTCCTATAACCTCTCAAAAATAACATGTGTGGCATGGCATGCCACCTTCATTTCCCAGACTAACTTCACTATGAAATTCACTTCTCTAAGGCTCCCTCTGTGGCTTTCTTGTCTCTCTCTGACTCCTACCAACTCATTAGCTGACACAGGAGCAGGCAACAACTTCTCATCCCTCAAACAATGCAAAGTCACACAATAACTCAGACAAAACAAACCAAGTCACGAGCATTGGAAAACATTCTCAGGGTGCCTTAGCCCTGTCGCCTTCTACGTAACCCATCTGCCTTCCAGGAGCCCTTTCCCTGACAAAGCTGGGGTCTAACCGGCTCCTGCACGCCGAGGGAATCCACGGCACTCACAGCTGGCTCTTCCTTGCACTGACTGGGAGAAATGACCACTGCTCAGCGTGCAGGGCCGGAGAAAGTGGCTAAAGAACCCCACCTACCCCAACTTGGTGGGCTGCTGGCCGCGTCCTAACCACGGCGACACCCACGACACCCGTGTGGTCTCTGTGGGGCAGAGGGCCGCCCCGCTGCTGCTTTGTCTAAGGGAACACCCACATTTTTAAAGTCAAATCAGGCCTGCCTTTTGCATGCCGGGCAGGGTATTGGCGTAGTGTTTGCAGAGTGAAGAGTGGATGGCCTTTTCAACCAACAATAGGATCTGTTTGGTCACGACCTGTGTGCTTCCTTAAGGCTGCAAGCAACCTCCATCCACGTGTGGCTGCTGACGTGGCATCTCCCTCAAAGGGGCCTTCCTCCCAGAGACCTCCGCTTTAGAACAGCGAAAGGGCAAAGGGTGCAGAAGCACAATACGAGAACAAGGGAAACACCGGTGAGGAGCGACAGGACAGGAGAGACCCAAGTCTAACCCGGGAACACAGCCTCTGACTCAGACTCGTCTTGAAGAGACGGCCGCTGCTCCTCGTGCCCCTCATCGCTTAGACTCTAGCCCCCATCTTCTCCCTTCTCCCCACATCTACACTCTTCAGCGTTCACTCGTGGCCTGGCCACACAGCTCACCTTCCTTCGTTTCGCAGTATTTAACTTTTCCTGCTCAATTGGCTTTTTCAATGACGTTTCAACAAGCTCAAATCCCTCCTGCTTTTGAAAAAGAAAAAAAAATCCTATTTCCACATTCTACTCCAAAATATTAATATCCTTCATATTTAATATACTATGTCCACAACACTTTTAAATGAAACCCAATCATGTGACTGCTACTTAATGCCACGGAATTCTTCCTCTTGCTCATGTAATCATCTGGGCCTTCCTCCTAGTCTTACCAGGGCCTGTCACCCAGCTCTGTCTACCCCCCTGCTTCTGCCTTTGCTCTCTGCTCTTTGGCAGTGTTGGACCTGCTATACCTAATTCCTGACAACCTCTCTGGTCTTCCACTGCCTCTGAACGTTCTGTTTTCTCTGCCTGAGACATTTTTCTTCTCTCTCTTCTTTTTTCTTTTTTGAGACAGTCTTGCTGAGTGGCCCAGGCTGCCCTGGAATTCACTCTATGGTCCAGGCTGGCCTCCAGCTTGCCTGATCCTCCTGCCTCAGTCTCCTGACTGCTGGTATTGCAGGTGTGCACCACCATATCTGGCTTTTGCCTGAGACATCTTGCTCGGACAACCAGAAGTTCTTCCTTCAGGTTCTGGCTCAAATGCCACCTCAGCAGGCATGTTATTAGGATATATATTTCACTTTTGTTTGTGACTGCTGGCTCTTAGCCACTTCCGCGAGGCAGGCCACAGAAACTATAACCATTTTTTTGTGTGTGTGGTGGGGGGAGTGGGTTGGTTGAACCTAGGGCCTCACACATACTTTGCAAGCACTCTACCACTGAGCTGCACCTCTAGCCCATTTTCTGTTTTTGTTTATCTTGAGACAGGGACTTGCTAGGTGACACAGGCTGCCTCTGGCCTGGAACCCGTGATCCTCCTGCCTCCACCTCCTGAGTCACTGGGATTACAGGTGGGTGCCACTGCACCCAACTAGACACTAGAACTTCTCTTCCTCAAGGCAGGTTATAGAAGTCTAATCTTCTCTCATCTTTCTGTCTTGGGGCTGGCCATAAGGGAATGCCTCTGATCAGCGCTTTGTCCAGGACCTGCCTATTCCAAAAACTCCTGCCCCATACCCTGGAGGAATGCTGCACAGAGACCAGGAGGAGCACTGGAGCAGACAGGCCTTGCAGCTTTCCCTGCCCAGGCTTTCCCTACCCAGGCTACTAGCGTAGACACACCAAGAAGTGCCACAAGAACCCAAGGGCAGGGCCCGGAGAGTGAGGGCCGAGGCTGAGAGCAGGGAGGCCCACGGGGGTGGTGTCCTCCACACGCTCTCTACTTCCCACCCCGTGTCTCTTCAGCTGTGTGTCTGACACGCCCTTCACAACACAGCAGTAAGCCTGTTTCCCTGAGTTCTCTGGGAGGCTACAGCAAATTAATCAAACGCACGGTGGGGTTAAGGGAACCCTGATGGGTAGCCGGCTGGCAGGAAGCTCAGGTAAGGCAGCCTGGGGCTGCAGGTGGGCTCTCAATTGTGTGTGTGGGTGCGCGTTTGGGTGTGTGAACAAGTGGTCTCAGGGACTGAGTCCTCAGCCTGTGGGACCGTGTAGACAGGGTAGACAGCATCAGAATCGAACTGGATTACAAGACACCAGCTGACGTGGAAGTGGCAGCCTCCTCGCCAGTGCAGAGCAGTCTCCACACATCTGCTGTGGCTTGTGGTGCAAGAGCACAGGGGAAACGAGGCAGGCGTGTGTTTTTCCAACGTGCACCCAGGAGGTGCTCCCTGCGTCCACACTGATCGATTATAGCTATGTTCTTTCTCCAAAACGAATATAGGAATGGGTAATTTTACCCATTCCTATATTCAGCAATAACCTAAAACTTTGTCAAATTCACTGCCATAATATCTATTTATATTTATTTATATTTATTGTTATACATATTACATATAATTATATATTTACTATGTAATTATATAATTATTATATATATTATTTATATATAAATATTTATATTTATTTATTTATTTCTATCCCCACACCCATGAATCCCAACCATTTGAATTGTAAGACTATGGGGGAAGATCAGATCCCATTTGAAAGGATGGAGAGGAACCTGCCCACCAGTGATTTCAGCTTTGTCCTCCGACTGTGGATCGCCTACCTCAGCTCCCAAAGCTAGTCTAGCAGGAGTAAACACACCCAGAAGCACGGGAGTCACGGAAGCTGCATTCTCTAACCCTATAAGCACGATACCTCACAGGGGCAGCTTGTCTGAAGTCCTGATTCAACTCTCCTTCCAAGCAGAGTTAAACAGAACTTTGAATTCCGAAGATCTATGTGTCACAGGAATAATAACAACTTTCGTCTGAATGCAAGCGTGCTCAGCTAAGGTAAAGCCAGAGTCAAAGATAACAGATAACAGCTCCAGAATGGTCAAAATGCCATAATTCAAAGACAACCGCTCAAGGAAGAGGAGCCTCTGGCTTATGGAGGGACTCAGGAAGCTCAACAGCCAACGAAGAGGTACTTACGCATGTCCCCGAAGGCCCCCTTTGTCACCTTGGTGGCCCGTAGCACCACCACTGTGAATTTGTGGGAATACTGGTGCTCCACCTAGAAACAAAGGGAGAGAAAACTTAGGACAAGCTTCCAGGACAGTCTCTCATTGTTCCTTGAGATCAGTTTGAAATATCCTAGCTGAAAGCAAGTAAACACATACCAGAAACATTCTTCAACGCTAAGGTTGCTCCTTGTTTGACTTTCTTCTCTCCCTCCACAGAAACATGGAGAAGTCTAGATCATGCTTTAAAATGTCCCCCAGCTCGACGGCTAGAACGTCTCTGCTGTCAGGTGGAATGAGGGCTTGGTTGGAGAGAAATGTAAATGAGGACTGCAGGTAGGCACCCTGAGCACAACCAGGCTTTGTGCGGCTGAGCAGGAAGGCCTGGCCTAGGAAGGTGAACCCAGAGCAAATGTTTGCATCACTCCGCCTCATTTGCTTTTGTTGCCGTTCAGTAGTAATCAACATTTTTTTTCTGCTGGACATTTCTAGGGCAGTTGTCAAAATCCTTTGAACCCAAAGAAACTGCTCATAAACTACTTACATTAACTTCAATGAATTTGTTGTAACCCATACGCAACAATGTTAAAAGTTTCTATTATACTAATAGATTGCGCGCACATAATAAACAGTAACAAGTAGAAGACTTTCCTAAGTACCTCACCTAATGGAAATCCATTATCAAACAACACTACTCAATAGAACCAATGGGGAAGCTACAACTTACATAGTTTCAAGAGCAATTAAAAGATGACAAAACCTTTAAAGCTCACGCATTTTTGTTTGTTTTAATCTTAGGAGAGTCCATCTCATTTCATTTTAATAGGCTTATCTAACAGGTTAAAAAGTCTGCAAGTAATTCAAAGAGGGTAAGATAATGGTAATACTATGACTAAGACTCTAAAAGTAAAAAGGCAAAAGGTTTTATAAAGCGGATAGATTCATAAGGATCACCAAAAGTGAAATAAGGGCAAAAGTTGTACAGTACTCAGTAGCTCCTGAAGAAATCACTCCATCAATGTAATAATCAATATTTAGGTTTATAGGAGTAAGAAGACATAAAGTCATTAACATGGGCCATACCTTGTTTACAAAGACAGACAAGCATAAAATTTTTCAAGATGATGCTTATTCAACTGTACATTCAAACAAGAATAACTTCAACATTCAAAAGTTAAGAACAGCCAAGCTTTTACTCTACATAAATTAAATTATCAACATAAATATATGAATGCTTTAAAAAACTATGTTTCTTTGTACTACAAATAAAAAAGACACTTGTACTTCTGACACCAAAAAAAGGCAGATTTGTAAGTGAGAATGATGATTTTCAATTATTGATATTTAAAACCAAAATCTATACAAGTTTCCGCTATTGGTATACATGTTTACTACGCAAACCTTGTAAAGTTTTTATGTTAAGTATGTCTAGTTAAAAATATGTGAAATGTGAAGAATGAGCCAAGCTACAAGGGGTATAAAATTGCTTTAAAAGCTTATATTGCCTTGGGAGTGGATTGCTACAATCAAAAACAGAAAGAGACCTGGGAAGTCCCAAAATTCATGGAGATTGATCAACACACTTCTAAATACCACATGAGTCAAAGAAGCCCCCAGAGAAAATTGTAAATATCTGGAGATAAATGAAAATGAGAATACAAGTTATCAAAACTTGTGGGGCACAATGAAAACAGTGTTTAAAGAGAATTTTATAGTGTGGAATTCCCATATTTATAAACATTAACTACCCAAAATCAATAAGCTAAACTTTTATCTTGGAAAACTAGAAAAAGAAGAGCAAGCTAAATCTAGATTAGCAAAAAGTAGTAAAACCTAGGCCAGAAATCAATAAAACTAAAAATAGGAACTAATTAGAGAAAAACCAATATAACCAAAAGGTTGTTCTTTGATAAGATCAGAGTACAAACAGCAAGTCTTTAATCTAATTTAGAGAGAGAGCTGGGCGTGGCGGCACACACCTGTAAGCCCAGTGACTGGGGGGCGGAGGCAGGAAGATAACAAGTTCAACGCCCGGAGGCAGCCTACATAATTAATTCAGTGAGACTTTGTCTCAAAGTGAAAAGAGAGAGAAAAAAAAAAAAAGGCTGAGGGTGTAGCCTAGTGGTAGAGCCCTTGCAAAGCATGTGCAAAGGCCCTGGTTTCAGCCTCCTGAGGATCCCAGGACATGAAAAACAATGACAGGAATACTATGAATAACTCTATGTACACAAATCGGATCATCTAAATGAAATGGAAAATCTGCCCAAACTCATACAAAAATAAACAATCTGAATGGGCATATTTATTAAGCAAATTAAGTCAGCAATTAATAAATGTGTTATTAATCCCCACGCAGAATGTTCCAGGTTCCCACGCGTTCACTGGTGAATGCTACCAAACGTTTTAGGAGACATTATGTTAACTCGACAGCCTCTTCCAGAAGACAGAAGCTGTAGGAGTAGGCAGAGTACACACTCCTGGAGAAAGGTGTTCAGTTTCAACAAATGATTATCCAATTAGTCTTCTGAGAATGCCTCGCTATGCTTTCTAAAGACAATATCAGGTATCATTTCAAGCTGGCCCAGCCTGGGCCAGGTTCCAACTTGGATAAGAGACATTTGGTCATAGCTCAGGGACAGCGCCAGAGGAAATGGCAATGAACCCACTACCAGCACCCCAGGAGAAGCCAGTGACTCAGGACACCATGAGGAGGTAACTGGAAGAAAGGTGCCAATTTCTACTGAGATGTCAGATCCAACCTCAGCCCATTGACTTGGTCACCAAAGTTAAGGCTTCCTGCAGATCTAGAATTACCTTGCTTTGAGTATCTGTCTTCACTCATCATCTTTTCCATAGTGAAAATCAAGACCCTTTTCCTTTCCACAATTACAATTTACCAAACATTAGGAGAACAGCTAGTATAATGAGTTCATTCTCGAGGATTATGTTGGTACCTGTAATGAGGGTGACTAGGCACTGAAAAAGACAATCAACTTGTACCAAGCCAATTTGATGATGTTCCTATGTTTAAAATTCTACTGGGACAAGCACTAAATAATCATAAAATAAGTCTAATGGACAAGAAGGTGGATTCTGGGTACAAATCTTATTTTTCTCTACTCAACTGTCATTGCCTAACTTTAGCAAAACTAAAGCTAAAGACTGTTAGTATGACAAGGACTACAGAATCTTACTACTGCACTCAGAGATAGTGATCACTATAATTAGCAACATGAAACCTCAAACATCTCAGAACTGCTTTAAAAATGCTGCATTGATATTATCCCTGCATTGTGAAACTGTTTTTGGTTTACTTATTTAGTTTCACTTCCTGATGTGGAGTTTAATTCTAATGCAAGTAACAAGCACAGGCATTGTAGTATTATTTTCCCATTTTCTTAAAAGAATGATCAACATTATCAACTTATTGGCTATGATGCTAAGACTTTTCAGTCATGAGTTGGCTATAGTGCACAAAGTATTGTGATGCCCCTAACATCTAGTGTGACAACAAAATTTGTTGGCTCTAGAGGACAGTCACTAAAAGAAAATCATAATAGAAAGATGACTTGATGTTCTTTTCCTCCATCAGGAAGAAACTTGTCATTTGTGGAATAAATATGCATATAAAATTTGGCAACATAAGCATATCTTCTCAAAGTAAATACAGAACACACTTTCATTGCAATAAGATTTTTAAGTCCTTCCTTAAGATTACGAGACTGCTCTAGCAGTGAAAATCACTACAAGAAGACATTTGGTAGTGTCAGCTTGGCCTAAAATACTTGTTTAATGATATATTCATCATGGCTTATGGTAGTTACAGCATCCTCAGGACACCAAAATGAAACGACCGAACAATTGCTTAGCACCTAGGGTGGAAATTCAATGTAATTAAATAGTTAAAGCATTACAAAAAAAAGTTTGAAAACCACTTTTTTCCCACCTCCCTTCTCTTAATGAGATCTGCACCCTCCCAGAAGGACCTGGATCTGAGGAAGGACTGAGGAGGTCCACCTTCATCTTCCAGGGGGAGCTCAGGAGAATAAGGAAAGCAGCATGTGCACTGCCAAGTGTCCCCACATTCTTAAACACACTTGGTTTAGAATGGCTGGCCTAAAGGGGAAGTCACGTCCACGCATATCTAAGATGCCCTTGCGTGGATGGCTTTCAGATGTGAATCTTAAAACTAACAGATCAAGGTACATGTTGTGTGCACTTGTAATCCCCGCTGCTCAGGAGGGGGAGGCAGAAGATTGCAGGAGGAGGCCAGAGGCAGCCTGCACAACTTAGTAAAACCCTGCCCCAAAAGAAAAAATGGGCTGTGTGCTGGATGTGGCGGCTCACGCCTGTAATCCCAGTGACCTAGGAAGCGGAGGCAGGAGGATCACAGGTTTGAAGACAGAGGCAACCTGTCAACTTAGTGAGACCTTGTCTCAAAACAAAAAGTAAAAAAGGGGCTGAAGTGCAGCCCAGTGGTAGAGTGCTTACCAAGTATGTGTGAAGCCCTGGGTCAATACCCAAGAACTGACAAAAAAAAAAAAAAAAGAAAGAAAGAAAGAAAGAAAGAAAGATGGGGTCTAAAGTTGCAGCTCAGTGGTAGTGCACTTTCCTTACACATGCAAGACCCCGAGTTTGCAGTGCTGCAAAACAAAATGATAAAGCAAACAAAAATAAAAGGAAAAAGCCCTAATAGGTCCAATAGCCTTGCATATGTGGATATGCTTACGGAGGCCATTTTGGATATTGCACCCCTATTTTTTCCCCAGGTGTCTAACAGCTTATCATGCTGTGGGGGCTTGCATGTCACCGTGATGCTGAAAGCTGTGCCACCAGTATTTCAGATACCAGCAGGGCCACCCATGGTAGATAGGTTTCAGCTGAGCTTCCAGACTAAGACAGACTAGGGAGAAGAACCTGGTAACCTACTCTTGAAACAATTAGCCACTGAAGACCCTAAGAATAGCAGAAAAGCACTGTCAAATGCAGTGTCAGAAAATGAGCCCCCTGGGCTGGAAGACATTCAAGAGACAACTGAGGAAGAGTTACCTCCTCAAAGTAGAGTCGACTTTAATGATGGGAATGGAGTAAAGCCCTGGGACCTCCTTTTGCTGATGTGGCATGGCTGAAACTGAGAAAAATATAGTGGCTGCAACAATGGACTCAACCATAAAAAGATCATGTGTATGGCACAGTGTCGGGTAGTCTTTTTTTTTTAATTGGAAATTTTTCATGTACACCTTAATGTGATTCATTCTGACATGCTTTTCATTGTGACATTTCCATATATGCGTTTTGTTGTACATTATTCATATAGGCTCCCCCTTACCCTCTTGTGCGCTTCCTCCCCTTGTCCCACCCCCCATCAAAGACTTCTCTACCATTTACTTGTCTTTTTATGGTAATATTTTTCTATATATCCTTGGGTTCCAGTTCTGTTTAAGATAGAAACTTTTCCTGTAGTGAACTTTCTTTTTACCTTGTCAGAACTATTACATGCATTTTCTAGACCATCTGTAGTAATACCATTCTTAGCTTTTTTTTCCCTTTTATTATGATCAGTGTCGGGTAGCCTTTTGTTGGGTTGCACATAAGATTGCTATGAGTTAGGTCCAGCTTGATGGCACCCACCAACAAATCCCTATTTTAAGGAATTTCTCCTTACCTTACTTGTTCTTTCTATTAAGCAATAAGCAAAAGGTTCATAACTAAAAGGCACAGGCATAAGTCATAAGGACATTTAAAATAAAGTACCTTGTACCTTCTATCACAGTTTTCTGCCTTAGTTTCCTCAACTGCGAGATGGTAATTATAACCAATAACTTTATAGGATTTTTCTGAGAATTAAGTAATTATGTATAAAAAACTAAGAACAGAAAAGGATCAATACTTTGATCATTATAACATTATTTCTATTATTATGATAAACAATATAAGACCAAGTAAAATGAAGACTTTCTTACTTTCATCAGTCAGCATTTGATGGAGAACAGTTTTTCCTTTACTTAGATTCACCATCCCGTGGTGAAGAACCCTAGTTCTTCTAGCCAGGGACCTGACTTTTCAAGGGTCTCCCAGCATAGAATGACCCCCGTATTAGAATTTCACATGGGGCGATACTGAATGCTAAGTACCAAGAAATACACTGATGAACTGTTCGTGAGTAAGGAAGGGCAGTGGGCAGTCTTCAGTGGTTGGACTTGTGAACAGAGAGAAGAAAGCACTGCAAAGAATCATGGGGCATTAATCTCGCTCACCAGGCAGGGCGAGGAGGCAGAGTCAGGGAACACGGTCTCATTTTAAGTAAAAGAGAGGCTGTGGATTATTTTTTTACTACCCATAAACCCTATTTCTAGTCTATAGACATTGAATTCAGAAAGGAAATCTTTCCTTTTTGTCAGTAGAGAAAATGTATATTCCCAATAGAGTTTGAAAACTATAGTTAATTAGTAAAACGTGAATGACTGAACTATTCAAAAACCAACCACAAAACAGTCTGTTTAAACATGTCTAAGGGAAAGTTTACAAAATTATTTACCTTGGAAATGCATACCAAAATGTAGCCCTAAATGCAAAAATGCGTTTATCTGCTCTCCACCAAATCATGTGAAGTGTGTAACTATATGTTCTGATAAATGCTAAGTGTTAACTACATGTTTACTATTCCATGAAAGTTCAGTATAGTCACAGATATTTTGGTATTTTCCACCTTTTAGTCCCTCTTTTCTGGAAATTTGCAGTGATAAAAAGAAGACATGAGTTAGTTTTACAATGTACAACACATTAAGTTCATGAGTTTAATAACAAATCAAAGGAGTTGTCAGAGTTTTGCTTCACTAGCCACTCCAGCAACACACACACAGAGAAATATATCCCCTGCCCCCAAAGAATCCAAACACAGCAAGTGACTTACGATAATGTGTTGATAAGGATCTATAAATGACATTTTGGTTTCAACTACGGGAATTTTCACACTTCAAACCTCTTCTCCAGCACTCCAGCTTCTTCAAAGCCTACAAAATAAACAATCACACTTGTTAAGCTTCCTCTTGGATGTAGTTCAAAGATACAAATAATGACAGCTTGCACCTTAGGAAATAAAGATCTACCCAAGGAGACCAAATGTACTGAGCTCCCTAATTATGCATATAAAGGAGTATAAGGACATAATTTAGGGAAAGGGTTAACATATTTTTGAGAGTACTGTTTAACTTCCATATTTATTTATTCAAATTAATTTTGTAATTATTAGGAAACTACAGGGTTTTATTCTTTGCCTTCATTTGCAAAGTATTTCATAAGCCACACATTGAAATTATGGAAAATTAAAATTTTTTTTACTACTTATAATTAAATAGCACATATTTTTTGTTTTTCAGTTGATTAGCATTACACAAACTCATAATAAGGAAGAATTTTCACTTTAGGTAATTTTTAAAGAAATTTAAAAATTCATTCATGTTGAATTTGAACTTTAGCAATGACATTTGAAAAGATTTTGGTTTTGTTCCAAGGCATCAGTTTACATTGGAAATGGTAAAATAAAAATATTTTAATGGAAAAAAATTTCCTATACTTTTTCTCCCACAATTTATCCATATTATTTAAATTAAAATAACTATTCAAGAAACTCTGTTACTTTGTCATAATTTTTTCCTTGACTTTTATAAAATAAGATTCATTTATATTTCAACATTCTATAAGTCACATCTGATTTGGAACATCTTTTCAACTATCTTTGTTATTTTTGATTAGTGTGTAAATTCTAAAATATCTTTCTTTTAAAATAAAATTGTTTAAAATTTTTAAATTACTTTCCTTTTAAGCATATTTTTAAATTATAACCAACGACTCATGCCCAGTTAGCACAAACACAAACTCTTGAAATGAAGAAGCAAAACGCAATCATTATTTTCAATTTGATGTTTGTCTTTCCAAACTAATTCAGTGAATATTCATACATTTAGAGTAAAAGGAAGAGAGAATTTGAGATTCTTTTTAACAAAAATGGGACCGTCTCATATGCTCTTGTTTTTTAAAACTCATTTCCTTCATCATTTTTATGTGAAAAATATGAAGCAATATTTTATGATAAAAAGTCATACACAGTCTCATATAAAAATTAGGGAAAATGAAAATCCCATTTCTTCATTCTGATCAAGAATTATTTTTACCAGAAAAGAAACCTGAAAGCATTTATTTACAGTAATCACTTCCAAATCATGACTATTTTCATCTTTTGTTGTTGTTGTTGTTAGGTGCTGTCGAGTCGGTATCCGACTCATAGTGACCCTCCTAGGGTTTCCAATGGCTGTTTCGGGATTGCCTTGGGTGTGGATTGCCAGGCCGTTCTCCCATTTTTGCCATGCTGGGAATTGAACTCGGGACCTCAGAGACTGCAGTGCAGCGCTCTACCAACTGAGCTAAATCCCAGCCCATTTTCATCTTTTAGTCATGCATTTTCATCAGAGCAAAAATGTGTACATTTTAAATCAACCTTTAATCAAGATGAGACCAAACCATCATTCTGATTTTATCTTAATAAATTGCTATAATCTTTATTTTGGATGTTTATTTTAAACCTAACCGAAAATCATGTTGATAACCTTAGTCAATCTCCACTTTCTTATGTCTATAGTTTGGATGTTTGGCCCCTGTAAAACTCAGACTGAAATTTTATTACCCCCAGGAGGTGGTCAGGCCGTGAGAGTCGGCACCTGCACCGGGGCCTCTCTCTACCCTCCGCCTGTGAACACGGAGTCCTCTGGAGGTCACGGGGCTCACGATGGAGGAGGAGGAGAGCGGCCTCAATGAACGCCACACCTGCTGGCCTGTGGGCCTGGGACACTCCAGTCTCCAGAACTGCAAGCGGTAAATGTCCGTTCTTCACATTCCCCCGGTCACTGGTATGCTGGTACAGCAACACAAAACGGAGCTGGGGTTTGGCTCAGTTGGTGGAGCGCTGCTCTGTGCTCTCTGAGGCCGTGGGTTCTATCCCCACCACCGCAAAAATAGGAGCAGGACATGGCAGCCCACCCCCGATACAATCAGCCATTGAGAACTCTATGAATAGCAGAGAAGCACTGACACAGGGCTGGGCAGTGTTGGGGACTGTTTCGTTCTGTTGTACATAGGGTCACTATGAGTTGAACCTGACTCAATGGCACCTAACAACAACCACACAAAACTCACACTCACCTATGACATTTATCACATTCCTGTTATCCTGTTGGATTTTGCTATTATTACCACTTCAGGTTTCTTTCCACCAAATCCCTCCCCTATTATATTATTTGAAATTGGCAAAATCCCTGCTTTTCTTGCTTTATGGCCATCATTGGATATAAGCCCAATGAAGGCTGATGTTTTACCATGTTTCATTCATTGTGAAATTACTAGCTCCTGTGTGGCTACAGACAGGCACTTGTTACATATTTGTTAAATGAAAGCATGAAATGAATGGGAAAATATATTTACAAGGGGAAATCTTTTTCAAGACCAGTTATATTGAAAAATTTTAATCAAGCCAAGGAAAGTTTATATTCTATCCATTTAAAAGCTGTATCATCCCTATCCCCAGCAGTCTCTTCTATACTATCTGTATTAGTCGGCCTTATTGCTATAATGAAATACCTGCAGCTGGGTAACATATAAACAAGAGATGTTTATTTTGGCTCACAATCCTGGCTCATACCTGTTAGTGGCCTCCTTGCTAGCAGAGTCCTGATACAGCACAAGGCATCACATGGCAACTGGTGTGTGTGTGTGTGTGTGTGTGTGTGTGTGTGTGTGCGCGCGCGCGCACGTGCGCATCTGTGTCCTCCAGCCTCTCAGACCCTTCTTATTAAACCACCAGGATTCAAACATGGAGTTCCATCCTAATGACCTTACCTAACCCTAATCACCTCCCAAAAGTTCCACCTCTAGACACCACCATCAGATTAAGTTTCTACCTTCTTAACACCTCACAATGAGGATTAAATCCAACATGAGCTTCACAGAGGACCATCATGTTCAAGCCACATCATCATCTCCCTCTGTTAATCAGTGCTAGTGGGGGTTTTGCTTTCCTCTTATTATTTTTTCCTAATTAGCTACAAACATACAAGCATGGCTATTTGCTTACCATTGTATTATACTATGACTTTAACTAGCCTCTTAGTCATAGAAACTGCATTTTCTATGGTAGGAATGACAGCATAAAAATATTCAGGCGAATAGGGTAATTTGTGACTCTGGTATTTGCACTTGAATTTGTAATACAAGAAATTTATAGCTACATCAGATGACACGACCCTAACTACCTGGCATTTCCCAGGATCAGGATTTTCTGAGTTATTGCTATCATATCATATTTAAGATGATCAGTAATTACTTGGGCTACCACTACGGACGATGGTTCTATGCTGATTAACTCAAGGCATGCTGACGTCAGTTCCCAAGCCCTGAATTACTGAACACACTCAGTACTCTGGACCTGCTGGTGGAATGCATTCCTCTGTTTAACAGTACAAACATCACCAGGCTCGTTCTCTTCCCAACCATCCCTATTTCCTTTGTATCAATCACCACTCCCCACAAATAAAGTAATTTCTTAATATGAATCTTTCTTCTAAACACATAGGCCACAAAAAAGCCCTGGAGCCCAAGAGCTGCAGGAGGGCAATTCCTAAGAGCTATGTCCTCCCCTCCAGGAGCAGAAATGTCCATGCGGTTGTTGGGCAAGGCCAGGGCAGCACTAATGGGGATTCAATACCTGAAGGAAAATCACATTACTTTCTGTACTGAAGCATCACTGTTTGTTGAAAAACCACTGGATATGGGATCAGAAAGGCTTTAAAGCAAAGTGCAATTTCACATTCTAAGACCAAGGTTACTTTCACAATACAACACACAATATATCTGCATGCATAGATAAACTAATATGGAAGCAAGTTTCATGTGGCACTTTTACTGCAATGTACCCTGACAGGCAAATAACTGTTGCTTTTGAATTATGGTGTTAGAGGCAAATACTGACTATACCGTGGACTGTCAAAAGAACCAACAGATCTGTCCTAGAAGAAGTGCAGCCAGAGTGCTCCTTGGAAGCAAGGATGGCCACACTGCATCTTATGTATTTTGGACACGCAGTCAGGAGGGACCAGTCCCTGGAGAAGGACATCATGTTTGAGAGAGTGGCGGGTCAATGAGAAAAAGGAAAACCCTGAACTAGATGGATTGACACAGTGTCTGCAACAATGGGCTTAAACATAAATAAGATTGTGTGCCTGGCACAGAACTGGGGAGTGTTTCGTGCTGTACGTAAGGTCACTATGAGTCAGACCTGACTCGATGGCACCTAACAACAATCACCACCCTGATTTCTGTTCCATTTGTATTTATTTAAATATTTATTTAATAGGCTTTCATGACTCAACTAAGTAAACTTCGAAAGATTCTGGTCAGAAAGACTTTGAGGCCAGATTTCTGTCTACTTCCTCACCCTAACCCACGTGTCTCTCCTTTCCTATGTCACAGCCTGCTTTCTTTCCTTTCTTGAAATGCGTGATGCTCTCTCTGACCCACGGCTTCAACCTTCCTCTTCTACCCATCCATTTATTCAGCAAATGTTTCAACTGCTGTGTGTGAATCATTGTTCCAGGGTCTACACTGGCTAACGCAGTAAGGCAGATGGCGTCCCTTCCCGCTGGGAGCTCACGTTTCCAGTGGGTAATCAGGAAACAAGCAACCCACGAAGTACACCAAGCAAGGAGAAGTCACACCATTTATAAAATGATGGAAACAAGCAAAGGCAGAAACGAAGAGTAACTGGAACCCAGGTACGGGGAAGGGGCTGACCACAGATGACCACAGACAGGTAGGGGAGTGGGGTTAGGACACAGCACTGCCCGCAGGCACTGGAGGAAGAGGAGACAGGGATGGTAGATGGCGACCAAAGCAAAAGAGGCTCATGGTAAGGTTGGGAACACAGCAGGACCCATCACAAAGGCCTCGTAGACAACCCTTGCCCACGTAGTAAACCTGACCCGTCTTCAGGACTCAGCGTAAATCTCACTTCCACAGAGGAGCTTTCTGTGTCACTCAGAGGAGGTGTCACTCCATTCTTCAAGTCTTTCATTCCACTTACACAAGCCTGCTTTCCCGAGGGAACTGGAAATGTATAAAGTCAGTACCCATACTTACCTTGTTCATAAATTATCCTACATGAACGGCACAGTGTCTAAACTACAGTAGGCTCAAGGGGAAGACGCATTTCATGGATGGATGGGTGGATGACGGATATTATTAAAGTAATGCCAGGTTTGCCCATGAAGGAAACTTGCAGGATAGGGCTGGTACTCTCTTCCGATGATCCTCTTGCTCATGCCTACTCTTAATGTCAAAGGATGCTAAGTATCAACCTCCACCTTAAAAACTCAAATAAAAAGCAGGAGGAGTAAAATTCCAAAAGGGGTGAGATTAGTATTCAAAACGTTCGGAGGAAATCTGTAGCTGGGCCTCAGGCTCGCTGTCAGCAACTTCATTTCCTCTTTTCATTTCCAGCAACTCCATTCACAGCCACTCTGTTCACCACCTCAGTGTGACCCACGCTGTACTGCAGCCAGACCCAAAGACGCCCTAAAGCCAGAAGGAGGAAATACGCTCAAGATAGCGAACTCTCAGATGTAATTCTAGTTATATTCATTTCTCTTTCTCTCTCTCCACCACCCCCCGAATGTGTGTGTGTGTGTGTGTGTGTGTGTAAAACTTTGAGTTTGAGAACTACAAAATAAGTGGATACTAACAAACACCACTCATGGCATTTAATCCTTTGGTGGAAGAGCAACTTCCTGGTAGGTGGATTAACGACCCGTTTCGTGCCCTAACTACTCTATCTTAGGGTCTTGGTCTCAGCTTCTGCTCTAAAGTGGAATCCGCAGGTGACGCAAGTGCTACAATGACCAAAGAAAGAACTTGGGACGTCTTCTCCCTGGAAGCATCGACAAACAGGGCACAGTTATGACTGCAGTCTCAGAAACTGACCAAAAGATACTCACACACTAAGATCATTGGCTTTTTAGTACACTAAATCCTAAGAGCAGTAGAAGTCGCTGGCATTTCAGACCCAGCCACCCACCCTCCCCAGCTGGGCAGCCTGGAGCCCCGGCCTGCAAGGCAGGGCAGCCAGGGAGCACGGCTCAGCCATCTGGCTGGTAAGGGCTGCGCACAGCTGTTAGGAGCAAAGCATGGAAAATTTCATGGCCAGGGAGGGGCCAGAGATGCCAGAGATGGCAGAGATCACGGGGGCCGTCGGGGAAGCTCAGTGCCAGGCTGGGATCCACACCGGCTGGGGCAGCAGCTGGCGCAGACCAGCCAAAGGTGGAAGGGCCAGAGCTGCAGATAGAGGCAGGAAATAGAGCCAGGTATGAGGCCTCGGGTTCAGGGCTCAGCACAGGAGAGAAAGAGGGAGAGGGACAGACAGACAGAGAGACAGTGTGAGGCCTCGGGTTCAGGGCTCATGGTGAGGGGGAGGGAGAGAGGGAGAGAGGGAGAGAGGGAGAGAGGTGGGGGGGGGGAGAGAGAGAGGGAGAGAGGGAGCAAGCATGCGCCTGGTGTGAGGCCTTGGGTTTAGTCCTCATCACGAGAGAGGCGGGTGGGCAGCTTGCTAAAGCCCATCTTACTCTGGAAGGCTGTGGGCTGACTCAAGACTACCTGTGAGTTCTCGTGCAGGCAGAAAGTCACAGCCAGGGAGGACTTGTGAACCCTCTGAGCTCTGCAAGCGCCCCTCAAGCCTCGTGCAGATCACGTGGTAGAGTGACACACACACACACACGTTGTTGTTGTTAGGTGCCGTCGAATTGGTATCGGACTCATAGTGACCCTCATAGGGTTTTCAATGGCTGACTGTTTTGGGATTGCCTTGGGAGTGGATTGCTAGGTCCTTCTCCCAGTTTTGCAGTGCTGGGAATTGAACTCAGGATCTCAGAGACTGCAGCACAGCGTTCTACCAACTGAGCTAAATCCCAGCACCCCCCATATATATATATATATATATATATATATATATATATATATATATATATATATATTTTTTTTTTTTTTTTTTTTTTTTTTTTTTTTTTTTTTTTTTTTTTTTTTTTTTTTTTTTTTGTCGGTACTGGGGGTTGAACCCAGGGCCTCGCGCTTGCATGCTTTACAAGTGCTGGACGACTACTCTGCACCCCCTGGCCCATTTTTTTTTTTCTTTGAGACAGGGTCTCACTAAATTACGCAGACTGCCTCTTGTCTCAAGCTTGTGATCCTCCTGCCTCTGCCTCCCGAGCCGCTGGGGTTACAGGCGTGCGCCACCGTGCCCGGCTGAGTGAGAGATATTCTCACCTAAGATGTTTAAGAGGACCTGTGTCTGATCACCAGCTGACAACTGAGCTGTGCTGACCCAGGAGGAGCCCTCAGGGACGCAGCCAGAACAGACCCTCAGAAGCTGACCACTGTGGAAGTCTCGTGAGGAAGAGCTGAGGAAAGTCACTCAAGTGGCAACAACAACTTCCTCAGAGGAAGTTCAGAATCCAGAGGTGCCACAACACACAATTTATAACCAAATATACATAAATATCCCCCATGTGTCTGTCAGCTTGTCCTGCTGTGGAGCTTGTGTGTTGCTGTGATGCAGAAAGCTATGTCGCTGGTATTTCAGATACCAGCAATGCCACCCAGGCGGACAGGCTTCAACTGACCTACCAGATTAAGACAGACTAGGGAGAAGGACCTAGAAGCCTGCTCTGAAAACAATGAGCCACTGAAAACCGTATGAACAGCAAAGAAGCACTGTCAAGTATAGTGCCAGAAAATGAGTCCGCCAGGCTGGAAGGCATTCAAGATACAACTAGGGGAGAGTTGCCTCCTCAAAGTAGAGTTGACTTTAATGACAGGAATGGAGTAAAGCCCCCGGGCCCTCCTTTTGCTGATGTGGCATGACTCAAAATGAGAAGAAACATAATGGCTGTAACATTGGGCTTAAACATAAAAAGATCCACGCAAGCCGGGCATGGTGGCACACGCCTGTAATCCCAGCAGCTGGGGAGGCAGAAGCAGGAGGACCGCAAGTTTGAGACCAGAAGCAGTCTCTGTAATTTTGAGACCCTGTCTCAAAGAAGTAAAAAAAAATGGGCTGGGCATGCAACTCAGTGGTCCAGCACTTGACAAGGCATGCAAGCACGAGGTCCTAGGTTAAACCCCAGTACTGCAAAAAATAAAAAATAATAATAAAAATAAAAAATCACATGCATGCCACAGTATTGGGTAGTGCAGCTACAGCCCTGTGATATTCAACAAAGGTGCCAAAAATATATGATACCAGAGATGCCAGAGATTGAGGGGGCAGTCGGGGAAGCTCAGTGCCAGGCTAGGATCCTCACCAGCTGGGGCAGCAACAGACGCAGACCATCCAAAGGTGGAAGGGCCAGAGCTTCAGACAGGGCATCTGGAGAAAAGACAGCCTCTTCCACAAATGATGCTGGAAGAACTGGATACCCTCATGCAGAAAACTGGAACTAGAACACTTTTCTCACCTTGTACAAAAATCAGTTCAAAATGCATCAAAGACCTTATTATAAAACCTGAAACTTTGAATCTGCTCAAGGGAAACTTAGAGAAAACACTTCAAGACGTAGGCATAGGCAAGGACTCTCTCAACAGGACCTCAAAAGCACAGGAACAATAACAAGCATTGACAAATTGCATGAAACTGAAAGGCTTTTGCACAGCAAAGGGGACCACAGAGTAAGGAGACAGCCTACAGAATGGGAGAAAATCTTCCCCAGCTATCCAGCAGGAGGGGATTAATATCTAGAATATATAAAAAGCTTTAAAAATTAAACACCAATTAATTAATTGAACGGTTTTCAAAAGAGGAAATACAAATAGCCAATAAACATGAAAACATGTTTGACATCCTTAGTCATGAGGGAAATGCAAACTAAAACAACACTGAGATTGCACCTCACCCAGTCAGAGTGGCTAGCCTCAACACAACAAATAACAAACGTTCGGGAGGATGCAGGGAGAGAAGAAACCTAGTGTTCTGCTGGTGGGGATGCAGGTTGGTGCAGCCACTACGGAAATCAGTACGGCGATTCCTCAACACACTAAAACCAGAACTACTGCATAAACAAGCTATCCCACTCCTGGGTATGCATCTGAAGGAATCGAAGTCAGTATACCACAGAGATCCCTGCTCATCCGCGTTTACTACAGCACTATTCACAGTAGCCAAGACATGCAATGAACCTAGGTGTCCATCAGCAGATGAAAGGGCACAGAAAATTTTATGTACGTATGTCTCACAGAATTCTTTCAACCATGCTGTTGTTTAGGTGCCATCGAGTTGACTCTGACCCACAGTGACCCTATGTGCATGGAACAAAACACTCCCAACACTGTGTCAGTTCCTCTCTGCTATTCATGGGGTTTTCAATGGCTGATTGTTTTAGAATTGTTTCAGGAGTCAGGTGCCAGGTCCTTCTCCCATTTTTGTGGCACTGGGGATCAAACCCGGGGCCTCAGAGAGTACAGAACGGCATGCTACCAACTGAGCTAAAGCCCAGCCCATTAAGAAGGATGAAATTATGGCATTTGCTGGCAAACGGATGGAATTAGAGATCATCATTTAGGTGAAATAAACCAGACCCCAAAAGACAAATATCACATGTTTTCTCTCAGAAGGAAACACTAGGTTTCAATATATATTCAATATTTTACTATTTAGGTCATGAAAGTAGAAGGCTGTCTGTGTTGGAGAAGAAAAGGGACTAAAGACGGGGAGGAGGCAACAAGGGCAATTCACGAAAAAGAAATATCACATTTAGCTCTCAAAGGCAAAATCTGGATCTACACATGATATATGACATATATACACGTACACATAAACAAGGCATGCAAGCCAAAGGGGACCATCTGTGGGGAGGGAGGGGTTCAGACGGAGGGAGGGTCATGGAGGGTAATGAGAAATGTACAGAGATGAGCATGTATGGAAATGTCAAAATGAGACTCACCAAGCTGTACTCAAACTGAGAAGTACTAATAGAAAATGATCTGGGAAAAAATATAATGTCAAAAATATAGTTAAAATACCAAGAAGGAGGGCTGGGATTTAGCTCAGTTGGCAGAGTGCCGCTCTGTAGCCTCTGAGGTCCCAAGTTCGATTCCCAGCAGCGCAAAATGGGAGAAGGACCTGGCAACCCACTCCCAAGGCAATCCCGAAACAGTCAGCCATTGAAAACCCTATGGGGGTCGCTATGAGTCGGACTCGACTCGACAGCACCTAACAACAACAACAACAATCAACAAGGAATTAAAGTGGGCCACCCACCAGAGAACATCTACTTAATGCAAAGGACCATAAAAAAGTAATATATAGAAAAGAAATAAAGAAATGAAAAACAGCACCATGGTGGGGGAGTCCAACCACGTCTCTAGCAGCAGGAAGGATGGATGGGTTTAACCCTGCAGTCAGAAGTCAGTGTTGTCAGGCTAAATAAAATCTAATATCTGCAAAGAGCTGAGGAAATCCTAAGAAGGCCCGTGGGTTAGTTAGCATTGTACCGGCACCAGCTTCCAGGTTTTAGTAATGTGCTGTGGTTATGCAAGACACCACAGAGGGAGGTGCCAGTAAAGTGGATCTGGGAGCTCTCTATAATACTGTTGCAACTTATCATCTTAAATTACTTCAGAATTCAAAAAGGTTATTTTAAAAATCCAATATATGTGGATAGATCTCATTTATATGTACAACTTTCATTCCAAAGTTCTTCTGTTTAAGGGAAAGTTCTTCTGTTAAGGGTTAAGAGAAAGAACAAAGCAGTGCAATGAAGAAATTGCTGGTATATAGTAACTTTCCTTAGGACAAAATCGCAGATTCTTACCATCAGAGGGCATATTCAGTTCCAGTAGAAATGGGCACCCTCTTGTACTTCCCCACCCCCTGCTGTAACTGTTAGTAGGAGTGGTAGTTATTTTAGGGTTCAGTGGAATTAAGACGTTACTGTCCAACATTAAACACAAGGAAAATGTTTTTACCCCCACAATTAGCTCAGTCCTGGAAACCTTACTGCCACGACCTTGCGCAACCACTGTAATGAATGGTCATAAAACAGTGGGGATTTTGTTTTTTGCTTCTTATGACTAAGCTAAATAACCAGTCTTGGGGAGTGAGTGTACAGGCTTTCAAGTCTGAAGGAAGAGATAGGAGGCTCATGGTTTGTTTGGTTTTTTGTTTTTTTTTTTTTTTCTTCTTTTCCTCTGCCCTGTAATTAGAAACTTCCTGGACACTAATGAGAGGAGAATGTGGATACACTTCCCAACACACATTTGCCTATGCGGGGCAACGGCTGGCTTTCAGTGAAGCTCCAGCAGTGTGTGGTCTGACCCCTCTCAGTCCTGTGTCAGGCAGGGCTGGCGTCTCAGAAAGAGTGAATAAGACACAAAAACCCAGACAAGGGTGTTTTGCCCCTTCTTTCTCAGGGGAGAAGAAGGTTATTATCAAGGCATCTAGACGCAAGGAGAAAAAGAAGACAGAAGGTCCTCATCCCTTCACTCTGGCTGTGGGTCTAGCAGAGGGTGGGGAAGGGACTCAGCACTGAAGTGGCAGCACTTTCTCAACCAGCCTGACCGACTTCCAGCCTGTCTCCTCTCTTTCGATCTGCAATCCTGAGCCTTGCTGTCCTTAGCTGTAAAACAGAAATGGCCCCTGAACCTCATAGAGACACAGGTGGATGAAATGAGGAAAGTATGTAAAAGCCAACCACAGTACCTCTGTAGTTGTTTTTAAGTACCCTTAAATCAGGTCCATTCATAGCGACGCTAAGTACAACAGAATGAAACAGTACTCAACACTGCGCCATGCCTGGCACTGTCAGGGCTTCTTTGCAATTGAAAGGGTTTCAATGGCTGATTGTCTGAGCAGTGGGCTGCCAGGCCCTTCTTCCATTTTTGCAGTGCTGGGAATCAAACCACCATTGTTGTTATCGTTTATGAAACTAGTGCTTTTCCCCAAACGACCTCAACTTTGTGAGACTTACTTGCCACTATAGAAATTTCTCAGATGTTTCAAATAGGCAAATTTGTTGAGCATTTTTTATATAAAGACCATGCCATTTTCATGCTCAATAATGAGTGGGTTTTGTTATTGTTCATTGTAGTCCTGGGGGCTGAACCCAGGGCCTCGGGCACACTTTGAAAGTGCTCTACCCCTGAGCTGCACCCCCAGCCCCTTTTCTGTTTTCATTTTGTGACAGGATCTCACTAAACTACACAGGCTGCCCCTGGTCTCAAACTTGAGATCCTCCTACCTCAGCTTCCCACGTCACTGAGATTACAAGCAAGTGCCACAAGGCCTGGCTTCCATAATGCACTTTTCCTAGAAATTTTAAAACACTGCTGTTCCTAACCCACTAAAATTTTAAAATTAAAAGCACTGGGCCCCTGGCTTGTCTTCTACCAAATTTAGAACTTTCTCCACTATGCTGGATGCAGAAAGATGCTCTCAGAATGAAAGGGCAGAGCATTATGTTCTTATTATTCTTACAGAATCACTCTGGCATCAATCACCAAAGTTTTATTCTTAAATGAATTTGTTAGTGCATTTTTTTGAAACCTAGGCTAGGGAAGGGTTTGATATCACCAACAGACACAGAGAAATGAGAACTAGAAATCAAGACAGGTAAACAGGCACGGGCTGCTTTGTGTAAGGAAGGCCTCTCAAGTCATAGGCTCAGCTTAGTGCAGACAATCTGTGACAGAAATGTCCTTGCTTTCAGGGAAACACCCTGAAGGCACAGGTGAATTAACCAGGCTGCTCCTCTGGCCACGAAGGCCACAGTGAGACACCAGTGCCCCGTGGCTGATACCCTTGTGATTCCCACTGAACTGATTTGTTCCTCTCTAGTTTTATTCTTAGATCTCTAATATTGCTTTTTACATCACTCAAATTCTTATCATCAAAAGTTCATGACTTAAACAGTCAGGTATAATGTGGAGTACCCAGGAGGGACTCTGAGGAGGGACAGATCCCAGTGGTTTAAAACAGAAGAGACTTCACAGAAATGGCAAATCAGAGCTGAAAGGCACTGCTGCATAGGAAGAGGAAACAGTTCTTCCCGTGGGAAGGGGCCGCCACGCCGACAGAGTCATCCTGCCTCCAGCTCTCACTGCTGTGCCCCGACCTTGCTCTACCGGAGAGTCTGCCCCACGTGCGGGGTTCTGCGTGAACTCACTCTGGGCAAATGCGTCCTTCATCTACTGGGTCAGAACTTCTGAGTTCTTCCTGGTATCTCACAGCACAAGCTGTCTACCGTATCACTGTCACACACGGTGATTTCTCCCCTAACTGTCAAACATGAGAGAAAAATCTGTCTGCTCTCTGCACCCAGAGTGGGACTAGGGGACGCCTGTCATCCAGTCAGCCTGGTCCTCGTAAGAGGAGGAAATCTGAACACGCAGAGGAGGATGGAGGCTGAATAGACAAACTCGGGAATTTGCAGAGTGCATTGAGAAAGAATGACCGGACCATAGATGGAGCCTTCTGTCAAGAAGTAATCAGAGGAAGTGGAGCCAATTCACAGGATCTAGATGATAAACTGGAAGATATCTCAGCAATTGCTAATTTGAAGACCTACTTTTAAAAATTCACATTTGTTAATCACTTCCCAGGTACCAGGCACTTTGTTAAGTGATTTCTGTAAACCATCTCATTTATTTTTCATAATGGGCAGTAATTATAATTGCCTTTTTTGAGACTAAAACCAACAAACCAGATGTATAAGGGTAAGTGGTCTAATTGGCAAACTACGGCAGACTGCCACACCTCTGATCTATAAAACCACCACCACCTCTCTGCAAGAGTGAGGACCTTTCCCCACATCAAGGTTCACAAGAGCTGAGCCGGCCTGGAGTTCTGCCCTGGCTCATATCAATGCTTTCTTTCAACATCATTGTGCTACTCTACAAAACATGCTAAAGGGCAAGGAGAGTCTGAGATTTTATACAGTAAGCAGCAGAGCCATGAGAAAACCTTAGCACGAAGGTGGTATGTTGGAAGCGTCACTTAGTACTATATCAAAATACCACAGGCTGTGTGGCTTAAAGAACAGAAATCCATTCTCTTACAGTTCTGGGGGATGGAAGTCCAAAATCAAAATGTTGCAGGCTTGGATTCTTCTGAGCCCCCTCTCCTGGGCTTACGATGGCAGCCTTCTCCCTGGGTCCTCACGTGCTCTTTCACCCCTGCACATGAGCCCCTGGTGTCTCTTTATGTGTTCAAATTTTCTCTTCTTGTGAGGACACCAGTCTGATTGGATGACCGTCATCCTTTGGTCCCGTTTTAAATTAATCACCTCTTTAAAGGTCCTATCTCCAAGCAGTCACTCTCTGAGGTACTGGGACTTAGAGATCCCATGCATGAACTTGGAAAGGACATAACTGAACCTGTAACACACTTCAATAATATAAACACAGCAACTCCACAATGGAGCACACACTTGTTGAAGGAGAGGCGGTGGCTGAGGGAGGACCATGACCAGCCACAGAAGCCCAGACACGACATGATCTGCACCCTAAGCCAGGCAGCTGCCCTCATCTGCTATTTTAAAAGTGCGTGCACGCACACGCACACACACACACACGCACACACTCACACTCACACGCCCTCGTCCAAGGCACCCGTCTGTTTTCAGAGTCGGCTTCCTGGCCGGCCCTATTCCACACCCCTGCGTCACACACAGCAAGGAAGTCTCCTGACTCCTCAGCCACTTTTCTCATTTTCTTTCCCTGATCATTCACGTTTGCTATTATTTTCCACTGTTGTACCTCTTGGTAGCCAAAAGCAAGTATCTATCCTGGCTATATTTTAAAGTCATAAAATTTTGATGTTGCCCCTGCCCAGAAGGTGCTTCTTTGTGCAAATGTGTAAGCTGGAGAATTCATACACCTGGTGACATTTACTCAAGGAAATAGCTAACCATACCTCTTCACGTCTACCCTTCTTTATACGTCATCACAGTCTAAAGATAAAAATGGAATACTCAAAAGAAAAAGGACATATATACATTTTAGCATGGCCAGAATTTTATATTACCAAGTTACTGTTTGGTGGTGTGGAATCACTTTTATCTTTTATACTTTTCTAGGTTTGAAATGCCTGCAGCTGTAGCCCTGTGGCATCCGATCCCGTCAGATCTCGGAAACTAAGTAGGGTCGGGCCTGGTGGTACCTGGATGGGAGACCGCCTGGGAACACCAGAAGCTGTAGGCTTGGGAGAAGGACCTGGCAACCCCCTCCCAAAAAATCAATCTGCCATGGAAAATCCTATGAACAGCAGAGAAGCACTGACAATAGTGTTTCGCCTGTTGTACTTAGGGTTGCTATGAGTCGGATACCGACTCGACGGCACCTAACAACAGGTTTGAAACACAGTTATATATTGTTTACTAGTATTTGACAAATTGTTTTAATAATTCCTTTTCTGCACAGATCATTATGGAATAATATCACATGGACAGGTAGAAAATACATTATTTTCATTTTCAGAAAATGTAGACCAATGTTCTGCCTTTCACCTTAAAAGAAACTGGTAACAATGATATACTCAGTGTTAATACTTTTTTTAAATTGGAAATTTTTAATGTATGCCTTAATGTGATTCATTCTGACATGCTTTTCATTGTGACATTTCCCTATATGCATTTTGTTGTACATTATACAGATAGGTTCCCCCTTCCCTCTTTTTTAAACATGCTTGAAAAAGTGGCACAAAATGCTAAGAAATGAAGTGTGTTTGAGATCCACTTTTCCTTCTACACCCTCTCTGAGGACTGGAAGTTTTACAATGTGCTCCCCTGGAGAGTATTGTGTTTTGCTGAGACTCCACTCCCTCTTTAATTGTTGCCTTTTTTTTTTTTTTTTTTTTCATGATTTACCCAATATTGCCACAGCAGGGAAAGCCTTAACTTTTCTCTAACGTAAACATTCCAGGAAAAACTTCCAGGGAAACCGTCACACGGGCTGAAACATTCCATGAAGTCATCTCATCTCTGAGTGAGGTCATCGGCCTTCTGAGCTTTGCTTTTCAACAAGCACAGTAACTAGTTCAGGCAGTTGGCGAGGTTGGTCTTGCAGGTAAAGATACAGATGTTGCTGGGAGCTGTGCCGCACACCTGTAATCCCAGCAACTCTGGAGGCCGAGGCGGGAGGGTGGTAAGTTTGAGGCCAGAGGCAAACTGCACAATTTAGCAAAACTCTGTCTCAAAATAAAAACTGAAAAAGTGGCTGGGGTACAGCTCAGTGGTGGAGAACTTGCCTAGCATGCACAAAGCAAAACAGGAAAAAAGAATAAAAGATGTTGGATGTAATCTTTAAGTGAAACAACTGAAGAGAAATACAATGAGAGGCGTGGAGGCCCGGAGCAGCTGTACGCCATCGCCCACCGGTCTCTGGGCCACTGTGAAGGGAGGCGTTGACCATGAGAACAGCATCGCGCAGATCCTGGACTGCGTAACATGAAAGAGGACTCAGGCTCATCATTCCTTCCTCAGACTCTGAGAGGTTTCAGCCATGTGCTCCTATACACTGCGAATGACAATTCACTTTTGAAATAAATAAGAACCCCAGTATTTTGCAGGATTAAGAGATCTGCAAATAGAAAGGATTACTTGAGGGGAGTATTATCAAGGGCTCTTAATCTTCTTTTGTGTCTAGTCCCTTTTGGCAGTCTTATGAAGCCTAGGAACTCCTTGATACAGCTGGACGTTTTAAAATTCGTTAAATAAAAACATCAAATGATAAAAGACACCAAGTATGATTAAATACATGAAGTCATGGCAGTCTCTAAGTAATACTCATGTATACTTTAGGGTCTTTGTTCATTTTTCCTTTCTACTCTTTTACAGTATACCAATATAGTTCTAAAGTTTGATAAAGCAAATGTTGAGAACACAATAAACTTACAGCACTATTAAGAGTAAAATGACAGCAAATACTTTCTGTGGTTCACCCCTTTAATCCCAGCAACTCAAGAGGCAGGGGAATCACAAGTTCAAGGCCAGAGGCAGCCTATGTTACTTAATGAGAGCCTTGTCCAAGAAAAAAATAGAAAAGGGGCTGGAGGTGCAGCTCAGCGGTAGAACACTTGTCTGCCTGGTTCAACTCCCCAGTGTTGAAAAAAAAGAAAGGAAAAGAAAGAAAATGCATTTTCTGTACTGCCTACCTCTGCTAACAACATAATCAACACAGAGCACACCATGAGTATACTTGTCGTTTTGTTGTTGTTGTTGTTGTTAGGTGCCGTCAAGTTGGTATCCGACGCATAGCAACCCTCATAGGGTTTTTAATAGCTGACTGTTTCAAGATTGGCTTGTGAGTGGATTGCCAGGTCCTTCTCCCATTTTCTGCAGTGCTGGGAATTGAACTCGGGACCTCAGAGATTGCAGTGCAGCACTCTACCAACTGAGCTAAATCCCAGCCCTTGAGTATACTTAGGTGCTACATACAATAATTGTTGTTAGATGGAAATGAACTAGAAGTACTGTTATTTACTCCAAAATGTGCAATCTATATTTCCTCACCCTTGGGTCAACAAGCCAGAAAACTGTGCCAAAGGCATTAATAAAATCTATAAGAAGGTTTCTGCTGAGCCTCTGTTGGTTTGGTTTGGATATTTTGTTTTTTCCCCGATGCTAGTGGGTTAAACCCAGGGCCTTGCACATGCTAGGTACATGCTCCCCCACCAAGCTGCACCCCGGCCCTTTCTTAACTTTTTATTTTGAGACAAAGTCCTGCTAAGTTATGCAGGTTGCCTTTGGCCTTGCTCGAACCTACGATCTGGCTGCTCAGCCTCCAGAGTCGCTGGGATTATAGGCCTGTATCACCATGCCTGGCTTGATGGGTTTTTTGAAAATACAAATTTATCTGAAACAATGGTGTATCTCCCCTTCATTTTACAGATGAGGCATTAGACAGGAGGAAGTCAGGGGACTGCAGCTAAACCATCGCCTGTGGAACACAGCAGAAGTAGGAACAAAGTTCACAATGCCTTTCTGTTTCATGACACGGCTTATGGAGATGGGGAGGGAAGAGACAGAGGGAAGCCCGTGCTGAGAACTGGGCGGTGCCTCTGGTAACAGAAGAGTCACAAGCAAAGCCACAGGCAACTGGCCACAAAGAGCACCCACTCTTCTCACCGCGCGGCCGGCTGAGCCCCTCAAACTCGCTGCTTCCACCTGAGGAGGGTCCTGGCCTTCATTAGTTAGTACAAAACTAAAGCACTTCTACCCTAAGAGGATTTAGGAGAAATCAGTAATGGACTTAAGAAAAGCAGGATATTTTAACTTCGAAGAAATATGAAAGTCAGTATTTCAATAATATTAGCTTAGTCCTTGAAAAAATACCATTTTGCTTATGGTAACCAGCTGTTCTCTAAAACTTTAACGATTGTAAAAGAAAAAAGGACGTGAGTTTTGGGCACAAAATGAAGGATTGATGTCAGGTTGAGAAAAGAACATTCTGACTGAGGAGCTGGGAGAGAAATCCTCCTTATGGTAGACTGCTAGTATTATTGAGTTGGCGCTTGGCTCAGTTGGTAGAGAGCTGCTCCACACTGAGGACCTGGTTGGATCCCCAGCACTGCAAAATAGGGGAGGACACGGCAATCCACTCCTGAGGCAATACAAAACGATCAACCACTGAAAATCTTCTGAGGGTCAGCAGGAGTCGGACGGACAGCACCTAACGACAACTAGTATTATTGTGTTTAGACATCTTCATATTGTAGTTTTGGGGGGAGTAGGGGATACTGATGCTGAAACCCAGCGCCTCACAAGCTAGGCAGATGCCCTACCACGCAGCCCCCACCACACCCAGCCCCGCACTGTGGGACTTCAATGTCCACACTCTGTGGAGCCCCATCTCGAGAGTCCTGGTGGGCCCTCGGAAACTGGGAGAAGTGGAGCAAAGGCCAGGGGTTCCCCACAGGCCAAACCCAAGAACTTGGCCCCGGACCCAGAAAAAGAAGGGGGACAAACCGTCAAACATTCAGAACTTAAAACAATAGCAACAATTCCACCAAGCAGAACGAGAAGAAAACAATTCTGAACGATGGCTCCTGGAACAGGCAAAGCCGTGGAGACTCGCTGAAGTAGAACGTGGCCTGGCAGCGGGCAGTGCAGGCCTGTGGGAGCCGGCCAGGCGTGACGACTACGCACCGGAAGCCATGGACCCCAGACAAAGCTCATGGATTTCTCTGCATTTAGGGGGTGAAGGGGTCTGTTTTGGGGGTTGGTCTTGTTTTGTTTTTGTTTAGAACACTCGTTTATTTTCAGGATTTCCCACTTCTTTCTGTCTTTCTCTTTCTTTCTACTCCCATTCAGAAAGAACCCAACCACCTAGCTGCTTTGCATTAGCATCAAAACATGGCTAGAAGGAGCCACAGAACGTGGCGGCCTGGTTTGATCTGAAGTTCACGCTGAGTGCCAGGCTCTCCACCAAGGCTGGCCTAGGTTCCCCTGAACTTGCAGCCTCTCCAGGAAGTGCTGCCTTTTCTCCCCTCCAGGCTCTCACCCTACCCCTGGCCCGGCTGCACACCCTTCTTCCCCAGCAAGGGCAGCCTTGCCTTCTGGCCAGGACCCGCATCCCCGCTGCCTGTCCCAGGGCGGCCTTGGCCCTCCTCCAGGTGGGAGCCCTCTCCCCCTCAAGCACTTCACTGCTACGCAAGGCTCTCCTGAGTCCCCAGCCTAACTTCAACCTGCCAGTCTCCTCACAGCCCTTCTCCTGCTATGGCCCCCATCCCAAGCTACACCCCACACAGGCTCCTCTGAGCCTCACTTGTTCCCACCCTCCTCACCCCTCCGCCCACCCACCTCCACCTTCTCCTCACACCTGCCCCTTGCTCCTCTGAGACTCAAGGTCACTGAGGACCCCAGCTTTCCAGAGGGGTGGCCCCTTGTCCATACTCAGCTCCTTGTCCATGCTCGGCCCCTCGTCCACCCTCAGTACCTCATCCACGCTCGGCCCCTCGTCCACACTCATTCCCTCGTCCACGCTTGGCCCCTCATCCATGCTCGGCCCCCTGTCCACGCTTGGCCCCTCGTCCACACTTGGCCCCTGTCCACGCTTGGCCCCTCGTCCACACTTGGCCCCTCGTCCACACTCATTCCCTCGTCCACGCTTGGCCCCTCGTCCACCCTCAGTACCTTGTCCACCCTTGTCCCCTTGTCCACCCTCGTCCCCTGTCCACGCTCGGCCCCTCATCCACACTCAGCTCCTCGTCCACCCTCAGTACCTTGTCCACCCTTGTCCCCTTGTCCACACTCGTCCCCCTGTCCACGCTCGGCCCGTGTCCACGCTCGTCTTGCTCGCCCTCCTTGTCTCCTCTGGAGCGACCTTCCCTCCTTTCTTCCCAGAGCACCCAGTCACCCTTCCCCTGTCTCCCCTGGGCCCAGCTCCTGGAGCCCCGCAGAACTCACGCACTCACCTGCCCCACGGCTTCTCACGCGCACAGCTGCGATCACTCTGCCCTCTCCGCAGCCCTCACCAGCCAGCACCTCCCAGGTCATTCTGTTACCAGTGCCCACTTGCTTAAGATCTGTTGTTTGTTTTCTTTTCATCTCTCTGCTCCAAGAAGAAATAAACTATACCTGCTTTATTCACTCAGCTGTGTCCAAAATGTAGCCCAGCACCGGTTATGTCAGTGTGACAAATTGGCTTGGTTGAATAGTACCATAAGTATTAATATGTGCTGATTAAGCTCCTGACAGTACACATCAATGAATGTTAATTCATAGTAATTGTTCATACATGTTAATATATAAGGTATGTATTTTAAATAATTCATAATTAAAATAGATTAATTTGTATTTATTACCAATATGCATGAATAAAGATGTTAATACACATTAATTCTTTATTCACATGTATTTATATCTTATGTCAATAAGATATGTATCATAAGGTATCTTAATACCTTAATATACAGAGCATTAACAAACTAAACCAATTTGTCAATCTACAATATAATTAAATAGTAATAATTTCTACAACAATTAAGTCTCACAAAATCAATTCTTTTTCATTGCTAATGACGGCATCATTATAGTTGCAGAGATGAGGAAAAATTCTATGTAAATATTATGACTTTAATACATTGTAAATACAAATCTCTGGTTGTTGCCAGGTTAGAAAGTAAGTACCCCATAATAGATTATAAGTCATTGTATAGTAGCTTTACAAATAAACCTTTACTTAACCAGGAAACCTTTAATCAGAACTTTTGCTGTGACAAGTCTTCCTAAAATGTGTTAGTAGGGACTTCTAAGAACCAAGACAATAACAACACTGAATGAGGAATGACAGGAAAGCCCACATTTCTCCTTGAAATCTAAGTTCATGACCTCAGCCAATTTTAAATTTCTCTGCCTCTTCTTCATGACAACTGAATGAAAAGGAAGTTGACACCTGTTTGAGGTTTGTGGTAGACACAATGACTGATGGATATCAAGGAATCCTAATTATAGGTACCAGAGTCTATTCAAAATGATCCTATGACTACACACATCTTTAGGCCCCTCTGCCCAAAACTGCTTTCCTATAAATTCTTACACAATTGCTCTAAATTACCTTTCTCAACACTTTCGTAATATAGCATCAAATACAGGCAAAAAATCCATAATATGGTCTTTTGCTTCAATAAATAAAAAATCAGAACCAGACTAAAACTTAAGACACCATTTTCTCCCCCTAGACTATCCCAGGAAGACAAGGTCCTTCCAAGATTATAGATCAAAGTATTCAGCGAGAAAACCTCTTTCCATTAAAGGTTGACATCCCAGGTTGATCCCTGGGTAAGGTACTCAACTTGCTTATCTTGTCGACGCTGTGGCTAAGTGTGAGGCACAGAGGAAATGTGCCAATTTACTGACTGAAATTCGGAAGCCACTCGCTGCCCTGCTGTCTCCAGTAGTCGCGCTGCCCCAAGCAGTAAACTTTAGCTATGCCGTACTATTTCTTACCAAGTTACACGCATGTGCACCAAGCCAACTTTACAACTAAAGCAGGTTTTGACTCCAAGGAGAACCTGCTTTACCATAAGCTACTGGATAGTTTGGAAAAATAAAATAAATAATTTTTTTCTACAAATGATAAATCCAAGGTCACAGTAGCCACTTTGATACAAATGCCTTATGCTAACTGACTGGCATAATAAGATTAGGAAGAACCATGGGCTCCGTGGGGTTCACTCAAGAATGTTCTAAGAAAATTCTCTATAACTGATCTAGAAGCAAAACCTTTGATAGGATGAGTACTTTGTACATGACTCATAAAATCATTCATCACTGTGTCCATTTTGTATCTTTTGATAAAATGTCATCTCTTATTTTTCTAAGTAGCACATATCTGAGTAAGATATTATGTACTTCAAAAAATTACAAATCATAAAACTTTTTCAGTCAGTCTTGAATGTTAGTGCCACGCCCTCTGTTATGTCAATTAGTGACCAAGTTATAAAGGTAGAACAATTGAGTCCTTATGGAAATGCTTATGGGGACAGGGTGCTTTCTGGGCTTTCCCTGGCAGTTTTTTTGCTAACCCTTTGCTAACCCTAACAGGAGGAGGCTGCCAACATCAAACCGCGTACACCAAAACTGAGAACAGAATCAAGTCAGCTACTCAAACGAAACATAAAATGCATCAACATGGGTCTCATAAGACTTGGCCACAAAAATCCATCTCATTTTGCAACATCTGCTTGTCCACATCGATGAAGTGTGGAGAGGAATACGCGTTCTGCTAACTCTTACAGTTATTGTGGAAATAAATGAAAGTCTTCAGCAGTGCTTTATAAACAGAGCGCTATGTAAATGGAAGACATTACTGGCCCTCTAACATCTTCCTTCACACTAGGCCATACTCATATTAGGGACATTTGTTTTCCAACTCAAAATGTTGTTGTCATAAGGTGGTGTGGAGCCGGTGTCCGACTCATAGCGACCCTATGTACAACAGGGAAAACACTATTGTTGGTGCTTCTCTACTACTCATAGGGTTTTCAATGGCTGATGGTTTTTTGAGAGGGGGCTACTGAGTCCTTCTCCCAAGCCTACAACGCCTGGTGTTCCCAGGTGGTCTCCCATCCAAGTACTAACCAGGCCCAACCCTGCTTAGCTTCCAAGATCTGATGGGATCAGATGCCACAGTGGTACAGCTGCAGGCAACTCAAAATATACTGTTACCTAAAATATCTAACTTTCCCTTCAGATTCCAGAAGTCAAGTAAATGAGTTGCAAGTCTGAGGACAATGGAGCTGCTGACTCATAGCTGCATGTGCTAAGGAGTAGAAGGAAAAGGAGCGCCGCTAGGTCTACCATCTTTGACCAGTGGTGGCTGAGCTCCGATACGGATCATACCTCTGTGTTTGTTGAGTTTCTCTAAAGTTGTTGTTGTTGTTGTTAGGTGCCATCGAGTCAGTATCCAACTCATAGCGACCCTCATAGGGTTTTCAATGGCTGACTGTTTCAGGATTGCCTTGGGAGTGGATTGCCAGGTCCTTCTCCCATTTTTGCGGTGCTGGGAATGGAACTCGGGACCTCAGACACTGCAGCGCAGCGCTCTACCCACTGAGCTAAATCCCAGCCCCCCCTAAAGTCATTAGAATTAATTAAATAAGTGATTGGAGTGGAATGCAGCTTTCCAAAACTGCTTATGATGAGCATTGAGATATTTACGTTTATTGTACATTCTTAAGGGGGAGGCAAACTGTATGAACGTCATGAGAGTGGATTAAGAATTACAAAGAATCAAAACAACTGAGACCCACATGGCAAGACCAGCAAAAATTCTTCAGGCAGGTGATGGAATCAAAAGACCAGAACAGTATCTGCTCTACCTATTGTCTTTTCTGGAAAGAACTCCAGGCTCACCATGGTCTCCAGCTGCCTGTTGTATGAACAGTCAAGAGGCAGAAGATGAAGAGTTGGCCAGAACTTGTTAGGTGCTGTTGACTTGACTCCAACTCATAGCAACCCAACGTACAACAGAACAAAATACTCCCTGACACTGTGCCGTGTCCAGCACTATGTCAGTGCTTCTCTGCTATTCATAGGGTTTTCAATGGCTGATTGTTTCGGGAATGAGCTGTCAGGTCCTCTCATTTTTGCAGTGCTGGAGACGGAACACAGGGGCTCAGAGAGCACGGAGCAGCACTCTACTAACTGAGACAAGCCCTTTATAAATGGATATGATCTTTCTCAAAAGTGAAATGTCAAAAATAATAAGGAGCAATTTATGGTGAATATTTTGAGAACCTTCAAAATATCCAACTGTTATTATTCCTATTTTGACAATTGAGAAAGGAACATTTTAAGAAAAAGTAATTAGTTTGTGATCTTACAACTTGAAAATAGTGAGATTTACTTTAGAACCTGGAAAATATACTTTTAAGCATCTACCCTAATGAAATAAACAAGTGTGCAAACATTTATATAAGAATTCTGGATTAACTATTATTTATGATGATGGAAAATTGTAATTAACCTAAATATTCAGCAATTTATGATTGATCAATTCAACATATCCATAGACTAAAAATTGTACATGGTAAGAACCACGCCCTTTAGCTTGTGGATACATTGCCATCCCTTGTAAGGTGGCTGACACACAATGTTGTTGCTGTTAGGTGCCGTCGAGTCGTGTCTGACTAATAGCAACCCTCATCGGGTTTTCAGTGGCTGATTGTTTGGGGATTGCCTTGGGAGTGGATTGCCACATCCTTCTCCCATTTTTGTGGTGCTGGGAATTGAACTTGGGACCTCAGAGACTGAAGAGTGGTGCTCTACCAACTGAGCTAAATCCCAGCCCTGACACATAATTTGTTGTTGTTAGGTGCCGTCGAGTCGGTATCCGACTCATAGCGACCCTCACAGGGTTTTCAATGGCTGAGTACTTCGGGATTGCCTTGGGAGTGGATTGCCAGGCCCTTCTCCCATTGACACATAATAGGGACTCAATAATATTTAAAACATGAATGAATATTGAATAATGCACAATTATTAAAAGTCATGTTTTACCCGAAAACATTATGAATGAGGGAGTAGTACCTTTTAAAACAGCAGGGACAGTGTAATCACCACTTTGTAAATTTTCATGTGAATATTCATATAGAAAAATGTCTAGAAGCAGAAACAGATGTGAATACAGGATCCCTTGTTTGTCTGTGCAGAGGTACATTGATGAAAATCAAAGATGAAGGTATACATTGGATGCTTACTGAATACTCACTGACGGAGTAAAGGAATGAGCATCATTTTTAAAGTAAGTGCCTCTTAGGGGAGAACACAGGTATCCATAAAACACAGTCGGTCTGGGAAATACCACGAGTAATCTTGGATTAAGAGTAGAAAATATAAATACCCCACATCCAATCAACAGCTTGCCTTTATTTCCCTACTATGTTTTACTTACTACATTCAAGCAATAAAATAATCAGATGTTACAGAAAAATGACAAGCCTAATTATTATACGGCTGATTATTGTTGGAGTTGAGTCTAGAATATAAGTCACTTGGATCCTAGGCAAGTAGCTTTTTCCCTTGCTCCTAGTTGGCTGGAATTCCAAAATCACTGAACAAGTGCCAGTGCGGGCACCAAAGTAGTCACTGTCAAGGAGTCCTTTACTTACAAGTGAAATGATTTGCTAGTTACTTCATGTCATCAGAAAACACTAAATCTCTAAGAAATGCTCCATTTTCATGTGATGTAAGTCGCCTTTTAGGATTTGTGAACTTCCTAAAGGTGTTTTCAAATATGTATGCATTGGAAGGGCACATGCACATCATTCTAGAGAGGAGTCCAGAGTTGTTACAAGATCTGTAAGAGTCAGTGACCAGAAAGAAAGAAAAAAAGAAAAGGTGGAGGATAATAAAGCTAGCCAGGTGATAGAATCAAAAGACCAGAACAATATCTGCTGCAGGCCAGTACACCCAGTGACTTGGGAGGCCGAGGCAGGAGGATGGCAAGTTTGAGGCCAGAGGCAGCCTGCCTAACTTACCGAGACCCTGTCTGAAAATAAAAAGTAAGAAACGGGCGGGGAGTGCAGCTGGGTGGTAGAGCTTGCATAGTAAGCCCCTGGGTTCAAGTCCCAAGAACTGCCAAAAAAACAAAAGCAGAGAGAGAGAGAGAGAGAGAGAGAGAGAGAGAGAGAGAGAGAGAGAGAGAGGAGCTATAGGAAAAAAAATGCATGGGCACACAAGAGGAAAGGGAACCACAGCTAATTCTACCTTCCTCTTTTTATTCCTGAAACATGTTTTTTTAATATGTACACGGTTTGGTTTTATGACTTTGCTTTTTAAGTAGCAGTCTAGGAAAACTAATGGTAGGTTAAAAACACAGGCCAAATTACTACTATGGAATGAACTATATCATGTATTAAGAAGCCTATTTAGTAATTTTCTTTTTCCTAATTAGACACAAATGTGAAACACTTCAAAGGTAACTTACAATGTTAAAAAGCAGCAGTGTCTGGTCCCATAAAATAGTCTTCCCCTACAGGAAGTTTGTAAAACTTCTTTGGGCAAATGCAGATTAATTACTTCTCTCTGCATTGCGCAATTATTGCTTAATTTAAAATTAACCCTCCTGAGCTAGTCGAAAGCAAATGTTTGTTTCTTATCCCAGTTCACTTGATTGGCAAGGTCTTGGGACCTCTGGCATGTAATTTTAAGACTCTCAACAGGTTTATTTCATTAGATTCCCTGCAAATTTCATTGACAACAATTTCTAACTGATGCAACAAACAGAAACAAAACAAAATACAAGCCCTTCCTGCACCCAAGTTATAATTGCTATCTACCTTAGCTGAATAAATACGTAAATTATCGACAATATGAGGAGCATTTCTAGTTCCACTTTGGGATGTGAAAAAATGTTATTTTTAAAACCAAAATCATTATAAGTTGTAGGAGATTTAAGCAGGTTAAACCATCTATTTCAAAACCAAATGCATTTTTCTCCTGCTTCTTCTGAAACAAAGTTACTAAAATAATAATCACACTCAAAATTTAACTGCATAACTTAGTATCTTTTCAAGTACCTAGTTTTGAGCTGTTCTCTTGGCATGTCAAATAAAAGTGATTCATTCAGAGATCCAGCTTGCATTTAGTTTTTCAACACTGTCTGCCTTTGGCAAAGTACTGCAGCACATTAAATGCCCAGGAATGCTGTGCAGAAGTAACCAAAACGACTATTTTTAGAAATTAAAACGTAAATGCAGCTGTGCTGGTGGTCTTTGGGGCTGTCCAACGCAGGCTGCTCTGGGAGGGCTCAGCAGCCACTGGCAGACACACGTGGACGCACAGGTGAGCGCCACCTGGCACGCTTTGAAAAGGTAAATTCCCGCGCTCCCAAGCTGGAAACAACCCATCCTTGGGGACCACAGTGCGCTGGGACACCGGAAAGCAAGCGGTCAGGAGGAGCCAGGTCTGCGCGCGCGCGTCCCTGGCGCAGGACCTGCGGCCTCGCCCCGGGCCCCGCGCTCCCCGCTTCCCAGGCGCCCAGGCAGGAGGGGGAGCGGCGCGCGGCGCATCGCTTACAGTTTCCCGAGGGACCGAGGACTCTCCGGGCTTCGCGCGCCTCTGGCTCTCGGTCAGGACCCAGCTTCGCCCAGAACTTCAAGAAAGTCGGTGGTGGGAGGGGCGGAGATGTGGGCCGGGCTCCTGAGTGGCAGGCTTTTAAGGTGGAATTAAAGGGGAAGCCCAGCACCCTTCTCGCGGGGCCCACGTGCCCAGTGTGAGGTGCAGCCGTGAAGTCAGCCGTGAAGTCAGAAAACTCCACTGGGTGTCGTGAAAACTGACCAGCCCTGCGCTGGCCCTGCGTTCCCGAGTGCGCCTCCAGAATTCCTTCTTGCCCTTAAGCAGTCGCTGCTTCCTCTTTTTTCCAAGTGAGAACAAAATCAAACAGATAGTGAAGAGCCTTGAGAGGTTTTGCATTCTTTGAAAAAGCAAAGCTTATGACAAACCCCAAATGTAAATATATGTTTTAAAGTTGAACAAGTTAGGACCACTTTAAATGTCAAGTCTGTTCAAATAGTTCCTCCCCAAACTCAAAATACCTGAGCTGATTCTCATTTGTTTGCTAATATAAGATTGAAGGCACTCCAAAGACTCTAATACCCAAGTTGAGATTTAGAGCCCAAAAAGGCAAATCAGTGTAGATTCTGAGTTTGCAATATTATTTGAAATTGGTAACCCTAGCATGAAGAAATTGCACTAAATTCCATGAGAATCCATCCTAGCAAGATTAATTATTCCACATAAATAAGAACACTCATTAAGGGCTGAGCATGTAGCTCAGTGGTAGTGTTCTTGCGTAGGACCTGCCTAGGACTGGCATGCGCTAAGGCCCTGGGTTTGATCCTCAGCACCACAAAATAATAAAATAAAGACCTCATTACATCTCATTACAGCACTTCCCATGTTGTCTTTGGCTATAGAAGAAAAAAATGCATTTTGCCCCATCAGGTTGCAAGTTGGACTTTTTCACATTAGTAAACCCTCCTTCCACTTGAAGTCCATAACCCAATAGATGCTCCATGACCTCAACGGATGGGTGCTGAGTTTGTTATCCATGATATTGAGGCCCAAGATATCTTAAACCTGGCACCCAGACAGCACTCCAGTCCCACTACCATTTCCATCATTCCCCAAAGGAAAAGTTTAGTTTTTATGCCTCCTCCGACTGTAATTCCTAGAAATATGAGACTGACCAGAGGTAAGAGAGAAATGGACCCCAATTAAAGTATATGCACCATGAATTTAAAAATTAGATACCATGATGAAAGTTCTTGGAGAATATTTATGAGCAATAGGAACTGTAGCTTAAGCATGAAATATTTGCTAGTATTTACACCTGCAGCAATCTTTTGGCCTACAATATGAAAAATATATTTTTCTTTTTTAATTGGACATATTAGATAGGTTATCACTATTCTGTTAAGCTTTCTGTCCTCAAATTTTAAAAATATATTAAAAGGTCTATCACACAGCTAGTAATGTGATTGTTATTTTTCACATGGCTGGGATTTAGCTCAGTTGGTAGAGCGCTGCGCTGACCTCTCTGAGGTCCCGAGTTCAACTCCCAGCACCGCAAAAATGGGAGAAGGACCTGGCAATCCACTCCCAAGGCAATCCCGAAACAGTCAGCCATTGAAAACCCTATGAGGGTCACTATATGTCAGATACCGACTTGACAGCACCTAACAACAACAACAACAACAATTTTTCACGTGGAGTTATTATGGGCCAGGTACTTTATATTATCACTACATTTGCTGAATTACTAGTCACTCTGTTTATGAAATTAGACATCCTAGCTTCATTTAGAATTCTTCTATCACAAATTATAAATTTATATTGTGCAAATGGAAAGAGTTACTCTGGTAAAATAAATATGGCAATGCAAAGTAGGAAATTCTGGTTGCAGGAAAACCACGCTCAGGAACTTTTGATGAATGCTGGATTAGGGATTAGGTTTTCTGGTTCATTTTCCTACTTGCGGCTGTAACTTGACAAGTTGTTTCCTGCACCCCAACATCTCTCTAAATTTGGTAAAGCAAGTGACAGTCTAGTGTTGGCAATCCGTCTCAATGGGCCCAAGCCTGTTACTCAGCTCAGAGACTGATTTGCAGGCATATTACAGAGTTTAAGAAATATTTATGCTCTTGGAATTTAAATGTGCTGACGACAATGAGCGAATGTCCTTTGTGTTGAGGTAATCTGGAGTAGGAAGAATTACTGCTAAGTGAATTTCCAGTGTTTCTCAAGTAGCTGAACTCTGACAGAAGTCACCAGAGGATTTTTATAGAACTCCTGGCTGTCTAGGGCTAAGATAATAACAGCATTCCTATATTTATGTTTATAAAACCAGTGACTCAGCAGCTTCAAGAACACTTTCGCTATTTCATTTTTTAAATACCTTGTCAGGCTCCCACAATTTCTCTGGAAAATCTTTTTTCCCTCGTTCTTCATATAGATGTCAGTTTTTCTAGTTGGAAACACAACAGTTTAAAACAAGTAACCTAATCTTCCCAAATAACAAACATTCTTGCATACCCGCACTTAACTTCATTATATTTATGGTTATAGTTTTGAATTCCACAGTTTATCCTGAGTTTATTTTTTAGAACAAAGCAAAAATTGAGGTAATTCAAAACAAAAAAATTCCAACAGCTGGTGTGAAAAAAAATCCATAATAATCTAATTCCTTCTCAGTTAGCAAAATAAGCAAGTAGAACTTGGTTTCTACATCTGTGGCGGTGTTGGAATCAACAGGCTAAGGGAGGATCTGCCCTCACCCATGGGCAGCACCAAACCCTGGCGGACCTCAACAGAACAAGAAGGCGTACTGCCGGCTCTGGAGAAGGCGTAAACAGGACAGAAGAAAGTGGATTTTCATGGAACTTCCATTCTGGTGGACGTGGGAGGCAAGGAACATGGTGACAGGCTTTGGAAGCATCTTGTCCTGGAAAAGCCTCCCGGGAGACACAAGATTTCAGTTGAGACTCGAAAGATGAGATCCAGTGTGAGGAGAATGTTCCAGACAAAGGAACTGGCAAACGTGCACACAGAGACCTACAATGGCGTAGGGAACTGGCAGATACACAGGGCCATGCCGCCATAAGTGCCGCAAACACCGTGCCTGGAGTGAGGAAAGAGACTGAACAGAGCAAAGCAAACCAGGACTCCAACCTGCTGCGAAGCCAGCACTGGGGCCTGGGGGTGGTTACGCTAAGGTGAACTGGCGAAGGCAGATGCACTAATGGCTGTGTGGGAGGTGCGAAGATGATTCTAAGAGAAGATAGAGTCTTAGGGGAGAGCAGTCGGAGGCCATTGGACACGTGTACAGTGTGAGTCGATGCTTCAAAGTTCCAACTGATAGATACAGGACTTGGACCTGGAGGGGCAGCAGGCTTCCCAGTTATCAAAGACACCACAGGCCAACTGCTCTTCTTTGCTTTGGTTTGGGTTGTTGGTTGCTGGGATTTAGCTCAGTTGGTAGAGCGCCGCTCTGCAGTCCCTGAGGTCCCGAGTTGGATTCCCAGCACCACAAAAATGGGAGAAGGACCTGGCAACCCACTCTCGAGGCAATCCCGAAAGCAATCAGCCATTGAAAACCCTACAAGGGTTGCTATGAGTTGGACACGACTTGACGACACCTAACAACAACAACGGGTGGTTGTTGGAGATGGGTGTGGGGTTCTTAGACCTCAGCAGGGAGGAACCTTGTTAAACCTGTGTTCAGGACCGGAGCAGGTATAGGACCCAGAGTGACTCCTGTGTGGAACGCGTGTGAAGCACGGGGACCCATTAAGTGGAGAAGGTGGGTGCGAGCCACTGTGAGAATAAACAATACCACACCGTACACGAGACACCTGTATACGACCGGCGATTCCGAGACTCGGCTGAGAACCAGAGGCCTGACGCCTCACACGTAGTAAACCTCCACACTATCTTGATAAGATTTAAGATTTTATCTTCAGATTCTGTTTACCTTCAGAATTTATGCCCAAACAAGTAAGGCAGTCTAGTCGTACGTGGAATCAGCTTTGTCACTTGAACACTATGCAAACAACTTGGGGACAAAAGAACAGATGTGGCACCACAAGCTGCGCCCTGTAGTTCTCAGTGCTCAGAGGAGACGTGAGTGCTTCCGGAAGAAAGTCCTCCCTCCGTGGGAGTCCACGGGAGCTGCAGGGGCCCTGCAGAAGCTCCCACCAGCCCCGCCACAGCCCACGGTGTCAGCATGGCTCTGGGCGGGAGGGGGCTACCCAGGACTGAGCAGCAGAGCTGGAATCCAAGAAAAAACTTCAAATGAAATTTGTATCTTTTTCTATAGCTGATTTTCATTTCTTATTCACAGATAAGTTCATAGAGCCTTAGAAGTCAAAGAAAATGTTTCCAAGTCAATAGGAAACGGAAAATAAAAGTTTAGAGCTGTTATGAGCACATACAGACATGCATGCGTAACGACGGGGATGCGTCTGACAAGTGTCCTGGGGTGACTTTGTCGCCGTCTGAACAGCACAGAGTGTGCTTAAACAGACCTCGGTCGCTGGCCTACTGACATACACATCTAGTCTGCGTGGTACAATCTACAAACCTGTTCGGCATGCTCTGTACTGAACCCTGAAGGCAACTGCAACATGATGGTAGGTATCTGTGTATCTACACGTAGAGAAGATGAAAAATGGCAGGTCTGCACAGGGCCGTACCTAGGAACGGAGCTCGCGAGACTGAAAGTTGCCCAGTGAGTCGGTGGACGTGTGAACGGGAAGCCTGGGACACAAATGTACACTGCTGTGGACTTCAAAAACACACCACTCTCAGGCTTCACGGAATCTATTTCTGAAAATTCTTTTTTCAGTGCCAGGCTCCATGGCACATTGCTGTAATATCAGCTACTCACGAAGCTGAGGCAGGAGGATGGCAGGCTAGAGGCCAGAGGCAGCCTGCACAACTTAGCAAGACCATGTCTCAAAATTTAAAAAATAAAGTAAAACAAAAACAGGTTTAGGGGTCAGGCTTATTGGTATAGCACTCACCTAATATGCTGGAGGCCCTGGGTTCAACGCCCCAGTACTGTGAAAAACTAAAATTAAATTTAATTTAATTTAAATACAAAAGGGGCTGGGACAGCTCAGTGGTAGAATACTTGCAAGACCCTGGGCTCAAACCCCTAGTACTGTGAGAAAAAAAAATTCTCTTTTCAAAAATAAATTAAATTTAGCTTACTGGCTTACTGTAACTTTTTTTCTTTATGAACTTTAATTGTTTTAACTTTCTTACCTTTTGTAATAATATTTACCTTAAAACACAAGCATTATTGTATAGCTATACAAAAGAATTTTTAATCCTTGTTCTATAAGCTTTTTTTATTTCTTAAAATTGTATTCTTTCTTTTTAAATTATCTTATTAAAAACTAAGGCACAGGACAGGCATGGTGGCTCCATAGTAAGACTCGGTCTCAAGAACAGACAACAACAAAAAACTGTTAGATGCAGGGGCAGACAACTGTAAACCCCGGGGCCTCCCTGCCACCCTGGCCCTGGGAGGCCTCAGACAGTGCCACCCAGGAGCCCTCGCCCTGGCACCTCAAGCCTTTCTCTGGACACCTGCTGAAGGGCCTCCTGAGGCTGTTATTTTTTTGATAAGCGGGAGTGCACTATACAACAATGATGGAAAGTGTGCTGTAGCTACATACTTCAGCTGCAAACAGTGACTCACGGGCCTGGGTGTGCACGTGACTTCGTGTGCTGTGCAGCCCAGTGGCAGTTGGTTCCACCAGCCCTGCCCACGTGACTGAGAGGGGCAGCTGGAGCCCAGGGCGGCCGCAGCGCCCTGGCACCAGGCAGAGTTGGCTCCATCTAACTGTGCTGGACGCCTATGGATGCGGGTCCACCACTATTAAAAAGTAACAAAGGCATTCTGCCTTCTTGAAAAAATTAAATGCCTGTGTGCTGGGAGACATTTGTATCCCAGGCTTCTGTGTTCAGTGCTGTGGCTGGGAGCGTTTTCTTCTTGTCCATTTCAAACCATGTCTTTATGCTCCATGGGTGAAGAACCTCTTAAGTGTGTGTGGCTGCTGAGGGAGAAAGTTCACACCATGGCGATCTGACCCTCTCCCACCACGCCCTCCTTCACTCCTCTGGATTACACCGCATGACTCAAACTCTCCCAGGGGATTACGAGAAGTATAGCTGCCCAGGTGAGGAGGAAAGGTCCCAGAAAGCTTAGAGTGTCGGCACCTCACGTCCCTGAGGGCACCATCAGTGGCAAGAGGTCTGGGGAGTGACCACCAGCTAGGAGAAGACTGTGGAAGACTGAAGACTCGGAGACTGAGTTGAGTTAAAGACCTCGTGCCTCATCCACAGTAACACAACCTACCACATGGCAAGACCCAAAGGTGTTGTTAGGTGCCCTCCCGTGGCAATCCTTCCTACCACGGAATGAAACACTGCCCAACACTGTTCCATGTCCAGCACTGTGTCAGTACTTCTCTGCTATTCATAGGGTTTTCAGTGGCCGATTGTCTCGAGATTGTTTCAAGAGTGGGTTGCTATGTTTTTCTCCTATTTTTTGTGGTACGGGGGATCAAACTCAGGGCCTCAGAGAGCCCAGAGCGACACACTACCAACTGAGCTAAAGCCCAGCCCATTCTAATATGTGGATACACATTGAAGAATAACTTATTTTAGAATGTCCTGCCATGTCCAACTTTTTGGCTGCCATAAACAAAACTTTGATAAACGTTTGAAACTAAATCTCAGTTCAAATCCACATTTAAACTGAGGAAGCAAATTTTGGCATGAATGTTAGCATTTGTATGACTCCTTCTGAGAAGAGTCTAGGGCAGCAGATGGTAGAGAAGATTCTGCACACCCTAAGGAAACATTGCTAAAAAGGAAGGATTGAAGACCAGAATGGGACAGTGACTAAGAGAGGAAAGTCATTTATGGAGGGTCCTGGAGACATGTCTATACTTTCTCACTTAATTTTCAACTCACTGCAAAGGAGTTTTATATTCACATTTTATGAATGAGAAACTAAGTCACAAATTGATCAAATCACCTAAGATAACTTGCTGAGTGTTATAGAAGAGATCCAAATTCAAGCCTCCCTGACTTCAAAGCCCATAGCTTTTTGATTTATTTGCTCACTTAAATATAAACTTAAGTTTAACCACTTTCACCATTTTGCATAGGCAGTGCTTAACCCAATAATAATGGTATCCACTCGGCTCTAAAATAAGGAATGAAGAAGGAGGTGAGAAGTTTAACTTTCTGGGAAAACTGTTCTGGCACGCCACTGGAGAAGCTCTAGTGCTACTCTTCTCCGCACTGAACCCCCGGAACCCACGAGCCTCTGTAAGCCTGATTTGTGCAGACAGGGGCTTTACATTTTCCTCTCTCCAAAGCTCTCTTCTACCAGATGGACTCACTAAAAATGGCGGTGAAAAGGAGTCATTGTTCTTCAGCTTTTCTCACAAGATATTACTTCTCTTTATTTGTAAAAATAAAAATGCAGTGACTGCTGTGCAGAACATTTTGAGAGATGACCACTTCATCTTTATGTGCTGAATGGGTTCAGGCTAAGTCAGGACATACCCAGTCATTTTGCTTTATGTGTATCAGCCTCAGAAAAACACCACAAGTCAGGAAGTCTCAAAATAGGAGTTTTCAGTGTCTTTTCCTATTTTGAGACCGCTTTTCTGCGTCTATATACAGAACGTGATGACTCATCAGAACGGTTATCAGGTATGATACTGGGGTACATTTACAAATCTAGCAGCATCACCCAACGAACACACTAAGAAGCATTGACTGTCGTCCAACGGACGATCAATTAACACTATGCCCCCATTAATACGGAGGTTGGGTCTCCTTCTAGTCTATCGCACAGGGCACATCTGTGGAATGAAGGTACGTCTCAAACTCTACATGACTTTGCATGTTCTTGGCTAACAGGTAGAGGCAGTACCCATTTTTATCCTATCTTTGCAATAGGTAGAGCTGCCTTTACAAAATTCAGTCCATGGGCCAATGTTGATATGACAAAAAGTTGCAGGTTTGTGAGTACATTTGTAAAATTGGGAAAATCTTATATACAATAATATTATTAATTGTCCTTTCAGAGGAATTAGAAAGCTTATCATTTATATGAGATTATGTATTTCTCTAACTCTGGTTTTAAAATTGCATTACTTATTTTTATTTGGATTGTCTGGATGGTTGGTTTGGGTAAGTGGACAAGAGAAGGGATTTCCTAAGTCTTGATGTCTAAAAATCTGGGACCCATGATTTAAAACCTTTCTAGAAGGGTGTAAATGTCCCCTGTGTGCCTGTCAGCTTGTTGAACTGTGGGGGCTGGCGTGTTGCTATGATGCTGAAAGCTATGCAATCAGTATCTCAGACAACAGCAGGGCCACCCGTGGAGGACAGGTTTCCCCTGAGCTTCCAGACTAAGGCGGCCTAGGGAGAAGGACCCAACAGCCCACTCCAGAAATAATCAGTTATTGACAGCCCTGTGAATGACAGAGAAGCACTGTCAACTACAGTGCAAGAAAATGAGCCCCCCAAGCTGGATGGGATTCAAGAAACCACTGGGGAAGAGTTGCCTCCTCAAAGTAGAGATGGCCTTAATGATGGGAATGGAATGAAGCCCCTGGGACCCTTTGGCTGATGCGGCATGGGTCAAAATGAGAAGAAACACAGTGGCTGCAACAATGTGCTGAAACATAAAAAGATCTTGTGCATGGCACAGTATTGGGTAGTGTTTCATTCTGTTACACACAGGGTTACTATGAGTCAGATTCAACTCAACAGCATCCAACAGCAAAGGGAAACTCACCCTCATAAAACCTTTTCATTAGTTCAAATGTTCACAGTTCATGATGTGTGATCATCCAGAAGGAAGACTTCACAAGAGTGTACAACGTGATTAATCATTAACCCAGACTACCCCTGCTCTTTCCTCACTTAATAAAATCTACCAAATTGCATTTTCTTACCGTCCAGACTTAGAGCGGTTGGGGGTATTTTCCATCACATACGCTGTCGTGGTGTGAACAGAAAACGTTCCCGAAGGCCATGTGGTTAACGCTGGGTCCCCAGGGGATGGCGTGGCTTGTGGACGTTGTGGAACTTTGGAGCGGGTCTCAGCTTTGCAGAAATAGCGCCTGGGTTTGGGCCTTTGGAGTTTTTACCCTGGACCTGCAGCCTAGCTCTCTTTCTGCTTCCTACTGTCTTAGTTCTTAGTGCTGCCATCTCTGAGGACATTTGCCACAGGCTCTGCCACTGTCCCCATGCCTGCCCTGCTGCCATCAAGGACTAATTCTCCAACTGTGAGCTCCCCATAAGCCTCTTCCCCATAAGGTTTTTGGGGTTGGTTTTTCTGCGGCGACAATAGCTGACTAATACGTGCACACACACACACACACACACACACACACACACACACACACACACACACACACTTCCCACTTCCACTGGCGCTGTCTGCAGAGCTCTCTCTATCAGCAGGCCACTGCAGCACATCAGTTTTCTCCCGTCACTTCCCCTTGGTGGCTCTCTACTTCCTTTGGTGTTACCTCTTCCCTTTAACAAAGCCTCAAGTAGCTGGCCCTGCACCCGACTCCGGTGAGTCTCATCTGTTCTGTTTCTCCAGGGCGAGGCTGCATTTCTTCCGCATAAAGAACGGCGCCCCCACTGTCCTGTCTCTGTCTTCACATTTGTCCTTTACTTTCCCAGCAGCTCTGCCTCACTGAGACGACTCAGCTTCAGTTTTCAGTTTGAGCATCGCTTCCTCCTGAAAGTTCTCACCGGGTCAACTGCCCTCCGTCTGCCCAAAGCTGGACTTCTTTCTTTTTCCTCGTTTCACTTGCCGTTCCCTATCTTAACGTCCCTAATCACGTACACACAGTACCCACACTCCCTCCCTTTGTGTATTCTAGTCCATTAACTCTGTAGGGCAGGGACTGCCTGTGTTGGGTTCTGTTGAATGACCAGTGCTTAGCATGCTGCCTGCACATATGTTAGTAAGTGGTGTCCGAAAAATATTTTCAGATGAATAGATGCCTGTGCTTAGCCCTCTAAGCCCTCTTCTCTTGTAACTTTTTAATTCTGGCTGTGAGCAACACATACCAATTGATTCCAGACCTAATGTGATGGATCAACATCCCAGCTGTCAAGGCTCCACTGCCCTGTATTTAATATGTAATATTTAATATGTGCCTGCAGCTATAGCCCTGTGGCATCTGATCCTGTCAGATCTCGGAAGCTAAGCAGGGTCAGGCCTGGTTAGTACCTGGATGGGAGACCACCTGGGAACACCAGGTGCTGTAGGCTTGGGAGAAGGACCTGGCAACCCCCTCCCAAAAACCAATCAGCCATTGAAAACCCTATGAACAGCAGAGAAGCACTGACAATAGTGTTTCCCCTGTTGTACAGAGGGTCACTATGAGTCAGATACTGACTAGATGGCACCTAACAACAACAACAATTTAATATGTAATACTAAATGCTTCCATGCTTCAGCTTTGTGCTACCAAATCAGGCTCCTGACTTCAGACTGACCTTTTTTTTTTAATTTTTGTGGTACTGGGGGTTGAACCTCACACTTGTGTGCTTTGCAAGTGCTGTACCACTGAGCTGTACCCCCAGCACCCCCCCCCTTTTTTTTTCAGTTTTCGAGACAGGGTCTTGCTAAATTACACAAATTGCCTCTGGTCTCAAACTTGCGATCTTCCTGCCTCTGTCTCTTGAGCCGCTGGGATTACAGGCATGCACCACCACGCCTGGTTGAACTTTTTCTTTTTTAAAGATACATACTGATGCTTGAATTCTGATCACAATTAACGTAAATTGATATGCTGCTGTTTCCCATATTGAGATTTTAGAAAGAAGTTTTAAGACTGCCATATACCTGAGCTGGATAATTGAAGGGTGTACCACACAGAGATGATTAAAATCAGGGTGAACGGAACAAATGATTGCTGTTGAAGAAACCAAAACAGAAAGCAGATCAGCCCCATCCTGAGTAATAATAATTTTAAAAGAAAAATCAGATGGTTATGTTAAGCAGTACTTACTGAAGCCAAGAAACAAAAGTCACAAACATTTCCAGACCCTGGAAACAAACAACAGCAACAAAATAATGTACTTTGTATGTACAAAATCTGGAAAGATTTCACACTATGTCCTTGTTTTTAAACATGTTCGCACATTAAGATAATGATCACTTTCACAACCACCATTTTGAAATAAAAATAGAGGAGGGAAAGCAGGGGTAGTAAAAGGAGGGAAATGAGCCCCATTCACAGGAATCTTGCAAATTTGGAGGAGACAATGGCCCCTCATATCACCTAAGAAAACTCTTTCTGCTTCATAGGTGACGAACAGAGTCATGGGTCACACACTGATCTGTGTTCATCCATTCCGTGGTTTTTGTTTTGTTTTGTTTTGTTTCAGTCCTGGGGAATTGAACCCAGGGCCTCTCACATGCTAGGCAAGTGCTACACTGCTCTGCTGTACCCTAGCCCTTTCTTATTTTTTATTTTTGAGATGGGGTCTCACTAAGTTCTGTTGGCTTCCTCTGGCTTCAAGCTCACAATACTCCTGCCTCAGCTTCCCAAGCAGCTGGGATTACAGGTGTGTGCCACAGCACCCAGGCTATTCCACGATCTTTAAGTGGACATTAGGATATCTTAAAAGGTGCAATAAGCCTGCAGCTGTAGTCCTGTGGAATCCGATCCCGTCAGATCTCAGAAGCTAAGCAGGGTCGGGCCTGGTTAGTACCTGGATGGGAGAACGCCTGGGAACACCAGGTGCTGTAGGCTTGGGAGAAGGACCTGGCAACCCCCTCCCAAAAACCAATCAGCCATTGAAAACCCTATGAACAGCAGAGAAGCACTGACAGTAGTGTTTCCCCTGTTGTACACAGGGTTGCTATGAGTCGGATACCGACTCAACGGCACCCAACAACAACAACAACAACAACAACAAAAAGTGCAATAAATGGTAAGCAGCACTCTGTACCTTCCCTGGATTAGATGCCATCTCCATTTCCTCAATGCCCTAGGGTCCATGGGCTCATAACCCTGAAGTTGTGTTTGAATGAACGTTCCACTTTGTTGCCCCATACCGACTGATATTTAAGGGCTGTCATTTTTTTCCTACTCAATATCTCCTAAGTTTTTTTTTTTTTCTTTTTCTGTTTTTAGGGCCACTACTCTACTTCTCCATAACTCCAGCACTGGAGAGTGTTCATTAGCACTTCATCGCTGTGGACAATACCTGGGAGAAACAATGACAGGAGGGAGGATGTACTGCGATGTGTGCTTTAGATTTGAGCATAGACATTCAGAGAGAAAAAGAGAGACTTGGAAAGAATCACAGCGCGCATCCGATATGGACGCAGGCTCCTCCAGAGAGAGAATCGCAGTTAAGTGTCTGAGCAACAGCTACACGTGTATGATTTTTGCAGCCTTTAAAGTTACACCGCCCATCACTAGGTTCAAAGAGTCAGCATGGTATGAAATACAGTGTGAGCTAGTTTACTTATTCCTTCTATCTTAAAGAGTTTCCTCTTATGTAAATGAAATAGTAAGATATTTCTGCAAGGTGCATTGATTAGAGTTAGGGATGAGACAGAACTGCCAGAAAGATAGAAACAGGGGACAAAACAGGTTGGAGGAAGAAGCCCTGCTGTTTAGAGGATTTGAAGATTACATAGAAATACTCTAGTGTACTACCAATCTAAGGAACTTCTCTGTAGCAAAATGAGACTATAAGGTGGTCCAGGAGTTACACTGTGTTGGTTTATAGATAAGAGAGCTACTAAGAGGCATAGATTGAAAAGGTTAAAGGAATTCTCACTGTACTTAGTCACAAGTCACAAGGAAGCTGTCTAGGCATATAGTGATTGCACACATGGTCCACAATCTTATTTGTGAAATTCTCAGAGAAGAACAGGATTACACAGGAGAAAGTAAGGTTAAACTCAAAGGTCACATACACTTTGAGCTCAGGCATGGGTCATTGCAATTTTAACATTTCCACTTGAAATATCTCTCACAATAATGTCTCCATGCAGGCAGTCTTTACAGCAGTTTTTTTGGCAGATATGTCAAAGTTCCTGACTCTCAGCCAGCGAGACTTCAACCAGATCCCAGGATGAGAGGTCTTTCCCCATCCCAGGTCCCCTTAATTTTCCTGTCTTTCTATTCTGCCTCAGTAAGAAAAGTCATCTCAAAGATCATTCCCATCATGACATGTTATATTTATGCAATCGCTCGCACATTGAAATAGTTCTTCATTGCCTAATAAATCAAGAAAGTTTGTACCAGTCGGGGACTGCCCAGTCCCCAGAGGAAAATTCCCTTCCCACACACATAGCTGTGCTCTCTCCACGTCCACTGTGTTACATGGGCAAACTGGTAATGAAGGTAGAGGAAGCGCCCAGGGCTGCGTCCCAGCCTCGCCTGTCACCAGGTGTATGACCTTGCTGCCACTGCTTACGGATTCCGAGCTGTAATTTACTCATCTCCGAGAGGTCGATGGTTTCAATCTGTACCACACTGAGCTGCTGTAAGAACTAACAGTGAATAACTAGAATGTATTAGGCACACTCATACATTTTAACCACTATTATTTTATATGTTTGCCTTGACGAATCTCGCAAAGGATTTGAGTAAGCCACCATCTACTGACAATTTCGTTCACTTACTCCTCATGCTAGACACTGTTAGTTACTTGGGATATAAAGAAGATGAAATGTAGCACCTTTTCCTGAAAATCCTTACATGGTCCAACATAGAAAAGCACAAATGTGAAATCATGTGACTGCATGCGGATAGTAAGGCGCTGCATATTAGGAGTTCTCTGGATTAGGACTTCTAGACACTGTTGAAGAGGGTGAGACCCTCAATTTCAGTCAGCAAGCAAAGATTGAGTAAAAGTTATAGAGCCAAGACAGGAAACAAAGGCTGCCACAGGTACATGAATTGGTTACTGTAACATTGTTATTATATAAAGAGCTACGCCAGAAACATGGTCTCATTTCCAAGCTAACTTCTGGTTACTTTGTTGTTGTTGTTGTTGTTGTTGTTGTTGTTGTTGTTGTTAGGTGCCCTTGATTCAGTGTCCAACTCATAGCAACCCTACCTACAACAGGTGAAACACTATGTCAGTGCTTGTCTGCTATTCATAGGGTTTTCAATGGCTGATTGGTTTTTGAGAGTGGGTTGCTGGGTCATTCTCCCAAGCCTGTAACACCTGGTGTTCCCAGGCGGTCTCCCATCCAAGTACTAACCAGGTCCAACCCTGCTTAGCTTTCAAGATCTGATGGGATCGGATGCCACAGTGGTACAGCTGCGGGCTCCGGTTACCTTACTTACAGCAAACTGTGTTCTGAGTTCCAACCTTGCTTAATGTATCTATGACCAAATCCCCACAGCTATAACCGCACAGTGGGCCTGGACCCTTCCCTCTCAGCTCCTTCTCTCCTTCCTGCCTCAGAATTGTGGTTTAAGTTCCTGAGGTCCCTCCTCACAGACTCCTTACGCATCTTCTTGTTTGGCCACATGTCTCCTGCTGGCTTCTTCTTGACCACACTGGCCTCCCAGGGTTTTGAATTCTGTCTGTCTCCTGAGAATTGCTTCACCAGTCTATGATCTTCCCAGACACTCATCCTTGGATGTATGCCTTCACATCTTCATTTAAATGTCACCTCAAAGGGCCCTTCTCTCCCTTTCTCCTTCCTCTGTCTCCAAATTTAAAAGAACAACCCTGTCTCCCTCTCTTCCATATCATTCACTTTCATTTTCTGCACTGTAATTATCCGATGATTTTCTAATTTGTTTATTTGCTTATTGTCCCTTTTTTTCTGACTCCTTCCACTAGGATGTAAGTGCCATAAGACAGGAGACTTATCTGTTTTGTTCTCTGTGGCAGCCACGCCTGTAGAACATTTTATGGAACATAAGTGGTCAATGAATATTAAGTTAATAAATTAATATGTCTATTCTGCTAGCTGACTCCTGACCATGAACTCCAGCTCCCTAAACTTTCAGAGCTACTGGATTCCTGTTTTTACTAGGTAGATATAAAGATCAAGGAAAAATTACATGGGAAGAGGTATTTCCTGGGGGCTCACAGTTAGAGAATCCATCCATGATGGTAGTGAGCAGACATGGCAGAGGCAGAGCCTGTGGCAGATAACCTCCCAGCATGGCGGACTAGGAACACAGAGCAGAAAGCTGATCCTGTGGGTCCAGGATAAAACTCGCAAGCCCCACCCCAAGGAGCCACTTCACCAAGGCGAGAATTCCACCTCCCAAATGTCCCTGACCTCCATAAACAGTGCCACCACCTGGGGGCCAAATGTAAAAGCACGTGACCTTGGGGGCATTTAGATCCAAAATGTAACAGATACCAAAGTAGCCAGTGGTTTTAAACAGAGGGACAAGAAAACAATGGAGGGGCCCTCTTCCATCATCCAGGAGGCAGGAGATGAGAAGTGGGAAAGACTCAAAGTCAAAGAGGGGTTAGCCACATCTGTCATGTGAGGCTGAGCCAGCAAGCTTTTCACTGAGGGCTGACTGCATTTCCTAGGGTCTGGCTCCAGTCTGAGGCAGAGCTCAGGGGTGCACACATGGCCACGTGCATCCCACTACGAGGGCTGAAGAAAGGCAGTGGGAGGGGAAGTGGACCCACCAGAGCTCCCCATGCTCATTGGGTCCCCTGATTATGAGACTCGCCTGCCCCCCTCTCTCCCCAGGCACACCTGGTGCTAGGTTCCCTTCATGCTGGCCTACGTCTGCTTTACTCTTAACCCTGCACGTTCTCATTGGATCAGAATGTAATCATAGTTATAGTATATGCTTCTCAGCGTTTTCTTGGAAATTTAATGGCATCTCTTATAATTCTAGAATGGGAGAAGGACATGGCAATCCACTCCCAAAGCAACCCCAAAGCAATCAGCCAATGAAAACCCTGTGAAGGTCGCAATGAGTCAACTCGACTCAATGACACCTAACAACAACAATCATTCTAGAAGCACTGAAACGCATCAGTGTTACCTGGTTTCGTTCATATAAGCTCCCGATCTTTCAGTGGGTTGAGCATTAGTGGAGGAACTAAGATGATTTCACTTTAATCCTTTCATCAGCTGTTTTGTGCAAGAGGAAAGCCACTTTCCCAGAACTTAGCTAAACTTATTTTCTGTTGTAGTTTTATTTTCTTGGTTCATATTTAAGTCTCCTTCTTCTTGGTTCACTCTTTCCCTGCATAATTTTGGCCTCGTTCTCAAATAAAGAGCTATGAATGATTTATTCTGGAATCTATTTAAAATTCTTGTGGTTCAAAAGATTTCACTAGTAAAACTATTTTCATCACTACGAGACAATCCCTCACTGAAGGCAGCATTAGTCTCCCCATTGCTAATTTCACTGTCCTGCATTTTTTTTTCCTTAACAAAACAAGTGAAAATTACTTGTGGGTTACCACAGCCCTCCTAGTTTTTCTTTTTGTGAAAAGTAATTTATACGTTCAAGATGTCTTATTGAAATCTTTTTACACACTGTTTATCCATGGGTATTAAAAGTAAATGACTCAACCCTTCCCTTCTAATAGCTCATAAACTAATGGTGTTGTTGTTGTTGTTAGGTGCCGTTGAGTCGGTGTCTGACTCACAGCAACTCTATGTCCAACAGGCAAAACACTATTGTCAGTGCTTCTCTGCTGTTCATAGGGTTTTCAATGGTGGACTGATTTTTGGGAGTGGGTTGCCGGGTCCGTCTCCCAAGCCTACAGCACTTGGTGTTTCCAGGTGGTCTCTCATCCAAGTACTAAGCAGGTCCAACCCTGCTTGGCTTCAGAGATCTGATGGGATCAGACAAACACCACAGTGGTGCAGCTGCAGACCATAAACTAATAGGGGATATAAAAATACATACATACAGGAAACTATAAAACAAAAGTACTACTAATAATAGAAATAGTAATAAAAATGTTCATGCAGAGTGATGGTACATTTTATATGCCAACTTGGTTGGGCTAAAGAATGCCCAGATAGCTGATTAAGAAATGATTTCTGGGTGTCTATGAGGGCGTTTCTGGAGGAGATTATCATTAGGATCAAGAGACTGAGTAGAGATCCACCCTCACCCATGTGGGCAGGCATCAGCCAATCTGCTGAAGCCCAGCTGAAAGCAGCAGTGCAGAGAAAGGATGAATTTTCCCTCCGTCCTGGGGCTGCAACATCCTCCTTCTCCAGCCTGGGACATCAGAGCTCCTGGTTCTCAGACCTTCGCACTTAGGACTTAGACCAGCAGCTCCTTGGTTCTCGGCACCAGCCTTGGCCTGGGATGCACACCAGGGGCTCCCCGTGCTTAAGCCTTTGGTCTTCGACTGAATTCTACTACCAGCTTTCCACATTCTCCAGCTTTCAGATGGCAATCTGTGGGGCTTCCTGACCTCTGCATCACATGGACCGATTCCCATGATAAATCTCCCCATCTACCTATCTGGCTGGGATTTAGCTCAGTTGGTAGAGCGGCACTCTGCAGTCTCTCAGGTCCCGAGTTCCATTCCTAGCACCACAAAAATGGGAGAAGGACGTGGCAACCCACTCCTGAGGCAATCCCAAAAAACAATCAGCCATGGAAAACCCTATAAGGGTTGCTATGAATCAGCCACGACTCGATGGCACCTAACAACCACAACATCTATCTATCTATCTATCTACCTATCTATCTATCTATCTATCTATCTATCTATCCATCCATCCATCCATCCATCCTGCTGGCTCTGTTTCTCTGGATAATCCTAACTAATGCATGAAAGTTTGCTACTTATAAGAAGCAGCCTCATATTTGATCCTATGATGATCCTGTGACATAGATGCCACTGGCACCCTCATCCTCATTTACAGGTGAGAAACTGAATGCAAAAGGGTGATGTGAATCTCTCTCCTTCTCTTCCTCTCTCCCTCTCTCTCTCCCTCCCTCTCTCTCTCCCTCAGTCCCTCTCCCTCTATCTCTCTCCCCCTCTCTATTTCCCTCTCCCCCTCAGTCCCTCTCCATCTCTCTCTCTTCAGTACTTGGGGTTGAACGCAGGGTCTTGTGCACGCTAGGCAAGTGCTCTCCCACTGAACTGCACCTCTAGCCCTTTTTACTTTTTATTGTTGAGACAAGATCTCCTTAGCTGTGCAGGCCACCTCTGAGCCTCGAACTTGCCATCCTCCTGCCTCAGCCTCCCCAGGAGTTGTGATGGCAGGCCTGTGCTACAGTGCCCAGCCCAACTGTCCAAATTTTCTTAACCACGAATGGAGTTTCAAACTGTTTTCCTCGCTCCAAAGCCTATCACTCACCATGCTGCCTCTCAACAGTGAAAAATCATGCACGCTTTCTTGCCTCAATTTACCCACTTTACATTAGCGTTAGAATTTGAGGTAACATATGTATAGTGCTGGAATGTCAGGGGGCCCAGGGGAAGCACTGTAACCATATTACTTATTGATACTTTTAAAAATATTATAAGATCTGGAAGAGCATTTCAAAGAAAGGAGAAGGGGACATGTCACTGGCGTGGGAAGAGGCATTCTGGAGTATGTGGCAACATAAACACAGCTGACTTCAGGGGTCAGTGTCGTATGCAGGGCAGTGGTTCCCAGCTGAAGGAGAAGGCTCCTGAGGAGCTGTGGAGGAAGATGCTATGACCACACAGTCTGTGGCCAAGCAATAAAGAGTGCTCAATGTCCCTGGGTGTTACTTGAAAGGTAATGGGGAGCCCCTGAGGGGGCTATGCCTGGAAGTGGCCAGGTTAAACCACAACTTCAGAAGATTTTTTTGTGCATCTAGAAGCAGAGAAACAGCTAAGAAGCTTCTATAAAAACCCAGGCCATTGGGAAAGAGGAGAGCAGGGGGCAGAGGAGGAGAGGATGGATGGGGAAAGAGTTTCGAAAGAGCAGACAGAACATTTGGGCAGCTGGCCAGCAGTAAACTAGAGAAACCATCAGAGACCACACTGAGAGTTCTAGCCAGGTAAAGGCACCAATAAGAACAAACAAAAACTGTAGTACAGATCCCTGTCAGAACAGAGAAGAAATCTAAGAAGTTACCATTGCAAAGCCCGCAGTCATGAGCATGGTGTCAGGCACACTTTTTTCAAAGTTACTGAAATCCATATATTCTCCTAAATCTCACCATTGGTAATTACGCCTATATTGGCAAAAACAGTAAATAGTAACTTGATGATCTCCTGGGTAAAACTGAATCACGCAGAACTGTTCAAAACATTTTAGTCATTAATTAGTGTATATCTCTAGCCACAATCAATTGTTCCTTTCTCTTCTGGAATCAGTTTCTCATTATGTTATTGCAATGTTCCAGTTAATTTTCTGCAGAGAGTTGTTCTCCTCCTCCTGTCTTCTGGAGTCCTAGACAGAAGCATCTACCTGCTCTGCCAGAGTGCACCATAGGTGCTTATCTGTACCAGTGGGTCTCATCCTTATGGTCTAGGGAACCCTGCACCCTCTTGAAAATGTTTGAGAATTCAAGAGAGTCTTTGATTTTATGGGTCCTATTTATTGACATATATCACATTTGAAGGGCTGGGATTTAGCTCAGTTGGTAGAGCACCGCTCTGCAGTTTCTGAGGTCCCGAGTTCAATTCCCAGCACCACAAAAATGGGAGAAACACATGGCAATCCACTCCCCAGGCAATCCCGAAATAATCAGCCATTGAAAACCCTATGGGGGTCCCTATGAGTCAGATCTGATTCCACAGCTCCTAACAACAACAAATACTGACACCAGTACTTATAGCAAAGAGGCCTGTGGCTATTGTTTATGGTTAAATACTGACTACTAGGCAAATAATACTTTTTAAAGTATTATGCAAATGGGAAGGGGTTTAGCTCGGTTGGCATGGTGTCACTCTGTGTTCTCTGAAGCCCTGGGCTGGATCCCCAATACCATAAAAATGGTGAAGGACATGGCAGCCCACTCCCAAAACAATCAGCCATTGAAAACCCTATGAGGGTCTCTGAGTCAGACCCAGCTCATTGGCACCCAATGACAACATTATGCAAATATCTTGCCTGTGTGCTTCTGATAGGAGTTTGGGGGGTCCCCAGGATCCCCAGGTATCTGTCATCACATCTTCAGAACTACGGCTCTTCAGCCCTCTGGCTCAAGCTGTTGTTTATAGACCCTACCTAAGGGCCAACTCCTACGCTGAGCACCAAGTTACTTTAAATCTGAACTTGACATTTTTTTTCACTTCAGTGAGAAATGTGAGTGGTCCAAAGTCAAGGAAGAAGAGATAAATTATAAAATGAAAATTCTTTTCAACAGAGTACAATGAGTTAATGCTCTCAATAACTTGTGGTATAAAATACACACTCTTAACTGATAGGCACTAACAACCTATCATAAAGCCATTTTTGTAAGACTGTGAATAGAATGAAATCTCCTCTGCTTTTAACATTAGTTCCTTTAATTGACAAAAGAATTAACTAAAATTTCTGGCAAAAATTATGCCTAGTTGGTGGTATAGCAATTTTAGGAAGACTTAATTCCTGTTGCTAAGAAATTTATGTATGTTTAGAATCAGATCTTAGTTCCTGCTATGCCACTTTCTTAAGTCTTGTATAATGCAAATCCTGAATATTATTTTTGGCTTTAGAGAGCTAAAGGAAACATCTACAGCAAGAGAAATGATCTCATATCTATGTTCATTAGAGGAAACCCCAGAACTAGCTCAAACGCTAAGCCAAGAATCATTCTGAAGGGCTGGCTGTCAGGCCAGATGTTCCCCTGTGGAAGTGGACAGGAAGTATCGAGGAAAGGGCTTTGGAACCCACTTTTAGGCCCTGGGCAATAAAAAAGACTCTTAGATCCCATGGAGATATGAGTGTGCACAGCTACCAGTAATCCAAATGTCTAACAGTAAGCAAAAAAACAACAAACAAAACACAAGTTTCCCTAAGGTTAGCATACATCATTTTATCTAAAATGTTTACTAAACATTTACTGAACTTAGTTTCTGTATCTGTAACACTAGTCTAATAAAATTGGTCCAAGTAATTTAGAATAATTCAGGACTGAAAACGTAATTCTAAGATAGCACACTCATGGCTTGGATTGGTTACATTTCAAGACAACTTTGGAGTTAGAAAAGCTAACAGTGGCCAACCATAAGATTGTGCCAAGATCTCAAACCAGCTTCTAAGCTCTCCTGCAGCTATCGGTTTTTACCTGGAGGGAAGGAAGGCGGTATTTTATCTATCACTGCTGTGATTGATGGAATAGGGTTGGAGAGCGGCCTGTCAAGCCCGCAAGGAAGGATCAGGACGGAGAATTCTCCTGCACGTCAGCAGGGGGTATCACATCACCAGCCTCTGGCCACTCAGTAAGCTCCTCTCACTGCAGAAGAGATCATTAAACACAGAGTGTTCAAGTGGAACTCACCCACGACAGCTATGACAAGTGGCTTCTCACTTCAGTTCCTTCCAATCTCTGAGCGTTTTATTTTGATTTTTAATATACTGCCACATAGATATATTTAAATTCTTAGCTTATCTTTTGCAAATGTGTGCTTCTTTATCACTGTCCAAAAACTCAACCCATTTTTAAGGATGATTAAATCAGATTTCTTATGCTTCTCAAAAGAAACAGGAAAAAAGCTCAGGAGAAACTGTAGAATTTCTCACGTAAGAAGGAGCATCGCCGAATGTAATCGTATAGGAACTTTGGTACCAGTGGCTGCATCATGAACAAGCAGGCAGGATTTTCCTCTATGAAACACAAGTCATAAAGTAAGTTACTGAGCTCATATTGAACATGTTGGCCTGACATCTGGAAAGCTGTCTAGGTCTCACATGGTCCTAGAAAGGGATACCGAGGTTCTCTGGGGGTAAGAGGGCAGTGCAGATGGAGGTGAAATGTGGAGTAGGGAACATAATAGGACAGGTTGTTCCCTTTTAATTGTAAAAAAAACAAAAAGAAAAAATAAAAGAAGAATTTAAAATGCTTGGGCGGGACAAATATAAAAGGAAACAAATTAGAGATAGATTTTTTAAATGTAAAACTTTTTTTTTAAATGTAGAAAAAGACAGTGTTTGAGGAGGAGTAATGGGGAGAAATCATGTGCCTTTCCCACTTCTTTTTGTATGCCCCTGAACCCTGGGAGCTGGGCTCACATGCCTGGGATCTACACACGCCTGGGGTCTGCACACTTGCTCTTCTCTATGACTGACTCTCTCTCGATGATTGCAACTCGATTTTATCAACTCGTGTTGGAGAAGAGGCGGTGAGAAAGCAGATTTCATGTTAGTCTTTTGCATTGGAAGCCATAAACAGCTTGGACCCATTCTTGGATTTGGGACTTGCTTTGAGGGTAGAGGGCTGGGATTTAGCTCAGTTGGTAGAGCGCTGCGCTGCAGTCTCTGAGGTCTGGAGTTCAATTCCCAGCACCACAAAAAATGGGAGAAGGGCCTGGCAAGCCACTCCCAAGGCAATCCCGAAACAGTCAACCATTGAAAACCTTATGAGGGTCACTATGAGTTGGATACCAACTCGACGGCACCTAACAACAACAACAATTGAGGGTAGAAGCAGTTTCATCAGGTGAGTTCTTTTTACTCTTAAATTGAGACGGGCAGCCTGGATTCAGAGGACAGAAGAGGACAGTTTGTGAACTTTTGAGTAAAGTTAATGTCTCCAAACATTGAACAAAGTTTTTAAACCTAATATTGCATCAAACTATTCACCTATCTATGCATAATCAACATAAAAACTGTATATATTTTCTATCTATTCAACATAGAAAACAAGACCTGAAAAACTGCAGGAGTGTGAACACTGAGTGCTTGGTGGAATTTCAATGACAAGTTAATTTGCTATAGATTATCAAAGGCGGTCATGTGGTCCTTGATTGATGTTCACATTCCAGGAACCTAATTTCCAAGGACTTACATAGTGTATCAGTGTGGAGCCACACTTTTTAAGACACTAAATGGAGCTATGGAGCCATTCAAGAGGCTGTAGTGCGACTGACCTTGTGTGCCCTTGAGAAAATGATCACGTAATACCCGTGTCCTGCCTTGAAAGTGAAGTTTCAATAACATTTGCAGCATAGCTCATTAGGTTTCTGAATACTCCATCCAGCTATTTCAAAGCTTATTCATGGTTAAAGAGTAACACAGGACTATTTCCCTTTCCCCAAGGGAACAGTTTAGATTGCAATATCCTGCTTGGGGACCTAAGACTTCGACACGTGGAACAGGAAACTCCACTCATTCGGAAGAGTTGCAGTGCTATGGCTCCATTGCTCTGAATGTGGTCTCCAATGAGCTTCCACAAATGCTTCAATTTATAGAATATTTTGAGCAAAAGAAACATGACTTATTAGTTTCAAGTATATTTTATAATGTACCAATATGGCAGTGAGTTCTGATACTCATTTTTCATACCCTGGTGCAAGCAGTGTTGTGTCAGAAGAACCAGACACAAACCAATTTTTTTCTTCAGGAAATAATGACAGCCAACCACGTGCAAAACTGTCAGAGTTGAACCCTGGATGTTTGTCTTCAGAGCCTGTAAGCTGTCCTTCCTTTTGGTGCCCTGTCCTTTAGTAGCACCCGTCCATCCTTTTGGTGCCCCTGGGACCACACTTTCTGATCTCATTGTCAGTCAGCATGGAGCCCCTTCCATGCAACCCTGCCCTAGGGACACCTACTCAAGTGGGGCCGAGTGTCTGGAATTTCAGAATGAGTCAGAGTGAAACAACATTAGTGAGTTTATTAATTAGGAATGAGAGATAGTATATGCTTTAGCTTTGGAGAGAAACAGGGATACTTAAGAAAAGAACAACAGTACACACCCAAGACATGGACGCAGGCTTCTCCAGGGAGAGAGAGGGAACTGCATTTAAGTTTCTGAACAATAGCAATATATTTGATTTGGGGACTTTGAAGTTATATTGTTCAAATGATGTAAGTTACATCCCAGTTCAAAGTTTAAGCAAAACAATAAGCTGGTTTACCTATTCTTTCTGTCTCAAAGAATCTCCCCTTTTGTAAATGAAATTGTAAGATAACTTTACAGGGCCACTATTTAGGTTAGGGATGAGAGGGAGGGACCAATAAGATGAAAACATTAGTTAAAATAGGTTGAAAGAAGAGGTCCCATTGTTTAGAGGATTTAAAGACTAAGTAGAAATGTTTTAGTGTACTTTCTAAGGAACTTCCCTTTAGTAAAATGACACCATAAGGTGGTCCAGTAGGTATGTGGCAGAGGTTCATAGATAAAAAAACAGTGGTGATAAGATGCATAGGTTGGCCTGGTACAATGGTATGCAACTATGATCCCAGGGACTCCAGAGGTAGAGGCAGGTGGATCACCAGTTCATGCCTGCATAAATTAAGGAGACCCCACCTCAAAATAAAAAGTGAAAAATGGGCAGAGGGTACAGCTCAAGGGTACAGTGGCAGAGCCCCTGGAAAGTATATGCAAGGCCATGGGTTCAACCCTCAGTAACCCCCCCCCCCCCCCGCAAAATACATAGGTTGAAATGGTGAAAGGAATTCTTATTATACTTGGTCATAAGGAAGTTTTCTAGGCATTTGCTGACTGCAAACATGGCCAATAATTTTGTTTGTGAGACTCTGCGAAGCACAGGATCACAGAGGAGAAAATAAGGTTAAATGCAAAGTCTGCATACATTTTTACGCTAAGTAAGACTTACTGCTATTTTAACATTTGCGTTTGAAATATCCCTCAAAATAATGTCCCTTTGCAGGAAGTCTTTACAGTAGTTTTCTTGGTAGCTGTGTCAAAATTCTGCACTCTTGGCCAGCGAGATATAAACCAGATCTGAGGAAGAAGGCCCTTTTCCCTTCCCATGTCCCCTTGTTGTTGTTGTTAGATGCCATAGAGTCGGTGTCCGACTCATAGCGACCCTCATAGGGTTTTCAATGGCTGACTGCTTTGGGATTGCCTTGGGAGTGGATTGCCAGGCCCTTCTCCCATTTTTGCAGTGCTGGGAATTGAACTCAGGACCTCAGAGACTGCAGTGCAGTGCTCTACCAACTGAGCTAAATCCCAGCCCATCATGTCCCCTTAGTTTCTGTCTTTTCGACCTGCCTCATCATTACTCACTGAGAGCAGGCTTGAAAGTAATCAAACACAGAAGGACATTCACTCACAGCAACCTCTTAACTTTTGTGAGCAAGCAGTTTAATATATAGATGCCCCACTCTGAAAAGTAATTGTAGGCAATAAAAAGCAGAATGTGAAGGAAGTGGAATGAAAGAAATCAGATACCGATACAAAAGTATGTCTGGGCCAATGCTTTCTTATTCTCCGCCTGCCCCTGTGATGTCTTCTGCCCCAAGGACTTGAGTGAGCAGGAGTCCAAAGCCTGCTGTCCTTCAAAACCACTCCCTCACTTGTGCCTCCTTAAATAATCATACTTTGCGAAACATTATAGTATTCCATAGGAGAAGTGCTGAGGAGCCCAATTATGGGGTGGCAGTGGGAATAAAGAAAAAAGAACAGAATCTAATAAAGGGAGTAAGATTTGTAGAACTTGGCAGGGTAGAAAAGAACTCTGGAAAAATACCTCAGTTGCCACCTAGATTGGTTTCTAGTTAAGTTTCTCCATGTTACAGCACATGAACTACATTACACATTCAATACATACTTTGATTAAATACCCAGATAGGAGGATGGACAGACAGGTACAGGTTAAGTATGTTGCCTTCCACAGAGCCAATGAATAGAAGAAAAGGGACCTGCTCTGGTGAGAAATGTAGCAGTTAATATTTCCAGTTCACAGTGAATCTCTCTGGCCTTTAAGAGCCTATATAAACCTACAAAAAAACCTCAACAAACTGGACCGAATCTCTGATTCATGCCAAACCCCAAAGGCATTTTGAAATCACTGATTCTCATTTCTTGGAACACACTATTACAGTGGACAGAATATTGCGGCAGTTCTAATTTATTACACACTCTCTGCTTCCTTTCTGGAGAGCTGACCAAGAAAGGATAGCCATTTGCATCATTGTTGTTAGGTGCCATCGAGTCAAGCCCTACTCATAACAACCCTCGTGGGGTTTCCAATGGTTGATTGTTTCAGGATTGCTTCGGGAGTGGGTTGCCATGTCCTTCTCCCGTGTTTGTGGTGCTGGGGATTGAACCCCAGTCCTCAGATGGTGTGGAGCAGCGCTCTACCAACTGAGCTAAATCCCAGGCCTTTTGCATCACTAGCTAAGTGAAAAACAAAGTGACAGCTTCTGCCAGGCAGTACCACGCTGAGCACCATCCCTGGAGAGCCCTGAAGACACGGCTGAGGCCACAGCCTCACTCAGCCCTCTCTCCCATAACTGCGGACGCTGCCCCTGCAGCCACTTGGTCACAGGAAGGCAGAGAAGACTGGCTGTGGGAATGGCCGCCCACCCTGCATAATGGGATCTGAGAACAGAGGAGGGAAGGACCAGCCGAACATCACTGCTGCGCAGGGTTGGCAAGACACAGCTGGCACCTGGCACTGACATCCATACTGCGGTGCCATCCCTGGAAAAACGCTGCCTCTCCCCACCCAGGGCCGGCCAGACATGCTCCGTGGCAGCTTCTGCTAGGCCAAAGGGCTGGGAGTTATTTTCTTTTCTTTTTTTTTTTAATTGGAAATTTTTAATGTACACCTTAATGTGATTCATTCTGACATGCTTTTCATTGTGACATTTCCATATATGCGTTTTGTTGTACATTATTCATATAAGTTCCCCCTTACCCTCTTGTGTGCTTCCTCCCCCTGTCCCCCTCTCCATGTTATTTTCAGAACTTCCCTCAGGAAGGGCAGTGGGACACGGGTTGGGCAGAGACTGAAACCTCGCAAGAGGCATTCCCCTGCCTTAGCACCAGGATGGCTGCCTCCTGTGCGCCTGGTTTGGAGAGCTGCCTGAAGGCCTCTGGGAAAGTCCTACCCAGGATGTCCTGTCTTTTGCCATTTTCTACATGAAATTCTTTTTTCACATGGAAAAAAAGGAGCATTGTAAATTGCCACTGGCTGCTCTTTTATGGCATTTCTATCAGAGGAGAGAAGCAGCCTGAATTTGAGAACCCAAATGAAAAGGAGAAAGGACTTTCCAACAAAGAAGGGCAGAGGGCTAAGGAGTGAGTATGGGGGCGTGTGGTAATTATTCTTAATTTTATCTTGAGTAAAATGTGGAAGAGACAACAGTGAAAAAATACTCATTTGATATCTTTTTCCTACAACTCTTAATATGTTGCTATCTAAAAAGCAAATAATAAACTTTGGGTTCAGTAAAATGAAGAGAGTCTCTCTTCATGTTTGGCCAACATTACTTCAAAAAGCAGATCGGTTATACATCACAAGCTAAGTATTCTTTTGGTCTGCTGGGCCAAGGAAAAACTCAAAAAGGATACATGAGCAGCATCTTTTGGCATGCTGCAATCAAAGGTCACGTAGCTACATGTATTTAGGCATTTCTTGTATGTGTTTTGCCTGTAATGACCTCCTATTCATTCAATTTTTTATGAAATAATCATACAGTAAAATGAAGAAAAAATGATACGCTATGTAGATCCAATTCACTGGTCACTGATCTCTAATACGTTTGTACTTAAACCTAAAGTTTGGATATTTGATTTTTTTCTTTTATTGCACCAGTCATGTTTCATTATTTTTCTCATTTATTTACATTTCTTTTTATTGTTCAATTAGTGGTAGGCTTGTTCAGACTTCAGCAGGGCATCCAAAAAGTAAACAGTAATAATTTTAATGTTTTATGTTATATTAATTTTTTACATTAAGCAATAACATTTGGCCTTTTTACCCCAAATTTACTTTGGTTATCTCAGATATAAAAGTATGTGTGTATACATATTAATGTATTACATTTTAATTTCTTTAAGTTTAAGGAATCACCTTGAATCTAATAAAAGCAATAAGCCTGGTGTGGTAGCACACACCTATAATCCTAGCACCTGGGAGGCTGACACAGGAGGATCAACAGGAGTCCATGCCAGCCTGGACTACACATCAACCCCGCCACCACCACCAAAAGAAACAGACAGAGGCAGGGGCAGGGTGGAAGAAATAGTAAGTGGGGGCTCTTGGTGCATCCCACTACTGTTGTTGTTAGGTGCCTTCGAGTCGTGTCCGACTCATAGCCACCCTTATAGGGTTTTCAATAGGGCTGACTGTTTCGGGATTGCCTTGGGAGTGGATTGCCATGTCCTTCTCCCATTTTTGTGGTGCTTGGAATCAAACTCAGTACCTCAGAGACTGCAGAGCAGCGCTCTACCAACTGAGCTAAATCCCAGCCCTATCGCACTACTAGCCTACACAAAATAGATATTACAGGTCTCTCAGCTATTAAAAAAATCTAGAAATTGAGGTCATGTACGCTAAATAAGTTAAAAGAATCCCTCCAAGAACAGCTAAACCTGTAAAATTTCCTACCCTCAGACACTGTCAGGAGTTCCATTTGTGATTCCAACTGTTACCGTTTGAAATGAGTTATAACTTCCTACTCAAACTCCCACAGACACTTTGGGCTGATAATCATTTGAAAGGGACTGTTTCTCTTCCCCAGAGATTTAGAAGCTACCCAAAATGAGTGAGTCAAGTAAATATTTACTGCTGTTTTAGAAATGAGAAGGCAAGTGGAACCTACTGAGTGGGCAGACTTGCCATGAGCGTGACAGTCACACCACCGGTAGGTTTCTGAGTTACACGAACCATTGCATCTGCTTGTGTTATGATACTTGAGAAGCTCCAATTGTTTACTCAAGGGTCTATATCCTATTTTGTTGTTGTTGTTAGGTGCCGGCGAGTCAGTATCCAACTCATAGCGACCCCTCATAGGGTTTTCAATGGCTGAGTGCTTCGGGATTGCCTTGGGAGTGGATTGCCAGGCCCTTCTCCCAATATCCTATTTAACATTATAAAATTTCTTCAGTAAATAACATTTGCTACTCAATGAGAAGCTTATAATATAATGAAAAAGTATAGTAAAACAGAAATACATAGAAATACATCTGACCCAGCTCAAACTCGTGCATCACCAGAGCTGTGCAGTACATTTCAAAATTTCTTATTAAACAGAAAGGGAAACAATTAGCAGGCTGGGAACAGAAGCCAAAGGAATCGTTTAGTGCCATGGCCAAAGGGGAAAACAAAGAACAAGTATGAGCAACATTTATGAAAGAGCTGTGTGTTACTTTGGATATTTTTATTTATTTTCACATTCTCACAGAAAATTCTGGAAAATATAATTTTGTAGATGATCATAGTTAGCCTTATATTTAATTTTGATCAGGTAATTCCTTACTGCACTTGTTTTTCTCTTTACGAGATTTATTGTTGTTTTTTTGTTGTTAGGTGCCATCAAGTTGGGTCTGACTGATAGCCCTCATAGGGTTTTCAATGGCTGATTGTTTTGGGATTGTTCGGGAGTGGACTGTTTGGGATTGTTCGGACATCCTTCTTCCATTTTTGTGGTGCTGGGGATCGAACTCAGGGCTTCAGAGAGTGCAGAGCAGCGCTCTGCCAACTGAGCTAAACCCCAGGCCCTTGTGAGATTTAGTAGGCTAAAAGTTTTTTTCTCACTGAACTTTCAAGATGCCTAAAGTTCCCTATGAGGGTCGCTATGATTTGGATACCGACTCGACGGCACCTAACAACAACAACAACAAAGTCCCCAAGCCGTGTCTCCACCCTCTGTGCTTCCCACCTCCACTACCTCTTATGGGTCCCACTGAACTCAGGAAGAGTAATACTCAACGCCTTGATCTTTGTCCCATGCCTGGTCCTTTCCTGGTGTCACCTGTCTGGGTGAGTGGCATATTTGTTTGGCTGTCATCCCTGACGCCTTATCCCTTGACGTCCTCCACCCCAGGCCCTTGATGGTATTTCTAAACTATGCTTCAAACCCACACCCCTCTCTCTTCCTTACCATGTAAGATTACGTGGTCTCTTACAGCAGGCCTCCTCCTGATCTGATTTCTCCTCAAAATCCCTACTAATGGCATTCGATTCTTCCAGACAGAAGTCTCTATGATCTGCCTAAAACACAAGTCTCCTTAGGTTGCCTCTTCTTAAGCTCCTTCAAAGGTAGCGCACTGCTCCTAAGATAGAGACTCATTAACATGTTCTCTGAACGTCTGAGTGGTCAGCCATGGATCACCTCAGACTCAGCTTCTTTGCCTGCCCCTTGCTCCCTCATACTCTTTATCCAAGCTTACCAGCTTCATTAAGGTTTGAAATATCTCATGATTCTTATGCTGTAGGACATTCCAGTCACTGTTTCCTCTGCCTAGGACACCTCTCCACTGCCCATTCCCTTAATAACTTTTCTTTTTCCTTCAAATTGGCCAAATGGCTCTTCTTAGGAAATCCTACTGAGTCCTGACCAATTGGATCAGATCCCTATGTCTTAAAATGCACCAATCACTATTTTTAATCTGTGCACTTATTTGAGCATTGCATATTTATGAAACAATAATATTTGTGAGAGCAGAGTTTATGTTCCTTCCATGCACATAACTTCTTTTAAAAAATACTACTGGACTTAAAGGGACAGATAGGTCCAGATACCATAATAGTGAGTGACTTCAATACCCTACTCTCATCAACAGATAGTATTTCTAGACAAAACAATCAACAAAGAAACTTCAGAGTTAAACACCACAATAGATCAAATGGACTTAATATATATATAAAATATTCTAATCAACAGCTACAGAATACACATTCTTCTTGGCAGCCCATAGAACGTTCTCTGAAATAGATCATATTATATGCTATAAGCCAAGTCTTAATAAATATAGAAAAATTAGGATAATTTCATGTATCTTATCAGACCATAATGGAATAAAACTAGAAATAAACAGCAAGAGACCTTATAGAAGCTCTATTAATACATGGAGAATGAATGATACACCCTTGAATGACCAATAGGTACTTGAAGAAATTAGAGAGGAAATAAAAAATTCTTAGAATCAAATGAATATGAAACACAACCTGCCAGAACCTTTGTGATATCGCTCTCTCACATACGCAGATGTTAGATCTCAATAGATATTCATTATTAAAACATATAGTCATGAAAGTAGAAGGGGCCTGTGTAAGGAAAGATGATGGATTAAAGAAAAGGCGGAGGGGGCAGAAGTAAAGGTAATGGGAGAAAAGAAAGGACATATCATATGTGTTTCCCTTAAGGCAAAATTGAGATGTGCATATATAGACGTGCACCAAAAAGACACGCCCATTGTAGAGGAGCGCCCATTGGTGGGGAGGGAGAGGATGGGGGAGGGAGGTCATGAGAGGGTATGGGGGAAAGTGAACGTAAGCCTGGTACAATGAACTGCTGTGATGAGACCCATCACGCTGTACATTAAAAGTGCTAATAAAATCATTAATTAAATACAGAAGTCTTACAATTCAGGGCTGGGGATGTAGCTCAGTGGCTGAGCACCGGCTTAGCATGTGCAAGGCCCCAGGGTCAGTCCCCAGCACCACACACACACACACACACACACACACACACACACACACACGCACACACACCTTGTATGATTCAATAATAAAAAATCAAGTGACTCAATTTTCAAAACAACAAAGAATTTGAACAGGCGTTTCTCCAAAGAAGATATACAATAAGCTAATGAAAAATGCTCACTCATTGACCATTAGAAAAATGCTCAGTGAGCTACCACGTCACACTCAATAGGATGACTCTAATCAAAATGATAGACAGCAAACGTTGACAAAGATGTGGAGAAATTCATACCCAAATGCCCTTGCTGTTAGCCATGACAAATGGTGCAGTCAGTTAGGAAAATAGTTTGGCAGGTCTTCAAAATGTTAAACATAGAGTTATTACATCACCTAGAAATGTTGCTCCTAAGTATCTACCTAAAAAAAAGAAAAGTGGATGCACTAAACACTGTACACAAGTATTCACAGCTGCCTTATTTGTAACAATAAAACCTACAGAAACAAGCAACATGCTCGTCAGTTGGTAAATGCAGAGATAATCAATACCTCAATAGAATATTCTCTGGCAATACAGTATGGATGAATCTTGAAAACATTATCTCAAGTGAAAGAAGTTTGTCACAAAAGACTGCATTAATGTAGGACTGCATTTATATGAAATGTCCAGAAGAGGAAATTCCATAAAGACCAAAGTTAGATTGGCAGTTAGCAGAAGCTTCACAGAAGACTACGAAGATAGACTAATAGGCCCGAGATTTCTCTCATAGACGCTTAAAATGGTCTAAAGTCAGGTTTTAGTAATGTTTGCACATTTCTAAGATTGCAATAAAACCATCAACATGTACACTCTAAAGGAGTGAATTTTGTAGCACAAGAATTATATCTCAAGAAAATTGCTATAGATTATAAATATAATCTATTAATAAGTGCAAAGCTAATATGTCCCCCAGGGTGTCACGGGCTAGGGAAGGAGTAGAACACAGAATACTTTATGGGGAGATGCTGTTAAATTCTGAATTGTCATCATCCGGCCTTACCTGTCAGCACACTGAGTTCCACCAGGCTTTGGCTGCCCAGAGAATGAATATTAAGCACTGCATTTGGTGTTGAATGGAAAATGTGTCCCAGAACTCCCAAGCATATAAATCTGAAGAGATTAAGCTTCAGGCAAATCCAATCTGCATTGCCAGGTTGTAATAAAGTTCATTACTGTGCTTCAGCTACACCTCAGTTTACTCAATGACGTAACTTTTGCCCTCTTCAGACTCACGGGTACAAGAATTTCCAGAAGTAAAGAGCCCTACAACAATATTTTATTCCCACAGGATGTGGAATGAGGATACGTTGTAATCCATATCACTTATCTGATTGCTTAGTGTGTAACCAAATAATCCAGGTCTCCGAACATTTGCTCACATTCTCAAAACAGAATCAACATTAGATAGCCCACTAGTGACAGGAAATGCCTCCCAAAACCTGTGGTAACTGTCAGCACTTTGCTGTTATACTCAAGCTTCCCTAGAAGTAAAAATTAAAATGTTTCCTTCGTCAATGTACACATCCAGAAATTATAAAAAGAAATGTGCAAATTCCTCATCTTCTTCTAGAATATATCTGTGAAAAATGAACGAAATGTTTTAGACTACAGACCACAGAGTTTGTATACCCTGTTAGCCTAGGGCAAAGTTTCTATGGTTCTGCTGGTTACTTATTAGCACTATCCAACCTTATACAATGCGTGAATAATAACATGGAAAGCATAAATGCAAAGCACAATAGGATACGAAAGTGGAAGTTAGTTGTGATCTAGGAAACCAAGAGCTTGACAATCGTTTCTTCCTGACAACCAAGTCAAAGAGAAAACAAGAATGAATTGTTGTGAAAAAACAAACATCCTTTTCCACAGATTACACATTAGTCTTCTGACCTTAAAATTTCTAGCAGAAGAAATACCACATCAAAGATCACTTTGATCACAAAGGAGCAATAATCCATGGATAAGAAGAAATGTATTTTAGCAATAAAGACTCAGTGCCCAACCCCTGAATAATATTGGGAAGTCATATTTTGCAGCGTCATAGCAGTTTGCTGATTCAGACTCAAGAGTAATCTAAAAAGACTAGCAGAATCTGAAAGCAATATCCAAGAAGAAGGTGATGCCCACAATGCCATGACTCACTGGGGAAGACTGTATTAATCTTCTCTATGGGTGGCAGACTTTCTCTGTTGTGTATAGACCTCCTTCTAGATGAGAAGAGTGGAAAAACTTAAGATCCTAATGGGGTTTGGGTGGTGAGGACAAGAAAAAGCCTTTTTATTAGGCAGCTGTGGTGTGGAAGGGTTAAGAAAAACCAAATATCTTTTATGACTAATATTAACTTTTCATTAACATTTAGTTTGTATAATTTTTATAAAAATTTGAGATCTATTTTACTCCAGTGAATTAAAAAGTTCTTAAGGTCACAGTATCATCAGTTGTGACAAATGGATGAACTCACGTACACCACATCCTATCAAAATATAGAATTTCCATGGCCTTAGAGAATTCCCTTGTGTCCCTTTCTAGTCAATGACTTCTTGCCCAGGAGCAGCTTTACTCTTAGTTCTGTCATCACCATAAATCATTTTTCCCATTTTATGATAATGTATTGTCCTTTTTCTGTATTGCCACATTTAATTTGCTTATAAGGATTTTATGTGTCTGTTTATAAGCAATATTAACTTTAGCTATTCTTTCAATCGCTTAAATTCTCTTGGTATCAGGATTACACAAACTCCTTGAGACTGAGATAGACCAGGTGAAACCTGTCTGCCATGGGTGGCCCTGCTGGTATCTGAAATACCAGTGGAACAGCTTTCAGTTTCACAGCGACACCCAAGCCCTCACAACAGGACAAGCCAACAGATGTCTGGGGGATGGTGGGTTAAAAAGAATAAATAAAAGTATATGGGAATACCAGGAGAAATAGTTTATAATCAGTGAAATAAGTTTCCATTACAAACCTCAGCTTTCCAACGTAACAGCATAAGACGACTGGAAGAAGTGATATTTATCAGTGGCAAAATGTTACCAAAGAAGGCAATTTGCACCGGGCGTGGTGGCGCACGTCTGTAATCCCAGCGGCTTGGGAGGTGGAGGCAGGAGGATCGCAAGTTCGAGACCAGAGGCAGTCTGCATAATTTAGCGAGACCCTGTCTCAAAAAAAAAAAAAGTAAAAATATGGGCTGGGGGTGCAGCTCAGTGGTCCAGCACTTGCAGAGCATGCAAGCGCGAGACCCTGGCCTTGGGCCATAACTGACATTATTTCCAGGTGATGTCTGTGATTCCTATGGCTCTGTCGGAGCCTGCCCAGGCCCCACCGCAAAGGGAATGGCCTAACAAATCACACTGGGCACCTGATTTTCTCTGACCCTTCCCCTCAGCCGGGCTCTTCACTCCTCAGCCTCAGTTCTCTCCTTCTGGAACCTGAAGTCAGCCTGAGAATGAAGGGTCAGCTGTGGCGGCTGCTGCCGCCCTGAGGACCCAGTGTTTTAAAGCCCTCGGTCCACACAAAAGCCCTGTTTTTCCACTGTTCCTGGATGGGTCAGAGAATAAGCACATAGTCTGGTTTATCGTTCCAAGGAGAAATAATGTCAAAAGGTACAGATGTTAGCAGCAGCAACAGGTGCTGCCAGGAGCACAGGGGGCCTGAGGAAACCCCTAGATACGGCCATCAAAGCTGTCCCTGTCCCTGGACAGTCTCAGCAGAGAGATGGGCAGAAGGCAGAATGCAACACCTGGGAGAATAGGGAGAAGCTAAGGCAACGTGGAAAACGGGGTGCTGATGGGGCCGAGAAGGAGAAAAGGCCAGAGAGGGAGGTGGGCCCTGGCTATGGTTTCCTCTTTTTATTTGATGATTGGGTCACTTGAAGAGGACACAGGCTGATAAAAAATGATGCTGAAGAGGTGATGAACAGTAAGAGTGCTGGGAGGACTCGAGGCGTTGCCTGGGCAGCCCTCTCTTCTTCCAAGGAAAGAAAGCAAAATCGCACCAGGACATGTTCCAGAGCTACTCTGCTGAAAAGCTGGGTGGCTTAAATATCTTACCTAGTAGACTTTCCTAAATTTCCTTTGACATTATTTTTGTAACAAGGTCAATTAATAATATAATTCTAACTTTTATAATAAGAAACCCCAAATTTCCTGTTCTGAAGAATTTACTTTAAAATCCTGAATTCCTGTAACTACTTTTTTCATATCTGATGTGTTTCTTTCATGTGAAAGTTTTGTTTAAAATAGGTAACTTAAAATCAGATAAATTAGCTTAAAGAAAGAAAAAGGATTAATTTATGTTTGTGTATACATGTTATCAGTCCCAAAGATAAAAGAGGATATTAAATGTCAAATAAACTGAGCTTATCTTGAAAAAGAACTTTGAAATTACTCGAAGCATTGTGATTTCAAAGAACTGAGATGCCGAGTTAACTCTCAACTCACATAGATTTAAAGAGCCTTGAGTCAAGAACCCAAAGGGTAAAGTAATCATGTTTTTAAGATGTATTTGTTTCTGGAAGATGTAATGGAATTTACATTTATACATGGTGGATTCTGACGCTTGAGAGTTTCGAACTATTTCCCTGAAGCCAAGATATCACACTGTAACTACTCCAGCCATTTAGTTAGATTTCCTTCGGTGCTGCTGTCAAAAAACCAGTTGTACCCAGGAATCAGCCAGCTTGCTAGTGACTAGGACCTATGGTAGGCAGCTATAGTCGCAATAACTAAAAAGCGAGATGTTTACCACCTAAAATGTATGCCTTTTCTACTCCAATAAAAACCTACATAAACAAGTGCAAAAAAGTCATAACATTAGTTAAGGTAGGCATGTTGTTGTTAGGTGCCATGGAGTCGGTATCCGACTCATAGTGACCCTCATAGGGTTTTCAGTGGCTGACTATTTTGAGATTGCCTTGGGAGTGGATTGCCAGGCCTGGGAAGGGTTAATTTTATAGTAGTATAGGATTAGCTTCTGTTTTGTTTTTCTGAGGCAGAGTTTGGCTGCGTAGGCCAGGCCAGCGTGTGTGCCACCACACCCAGCCAGTGTTGGACTCTTATCACCGTTCTGTCGATTATCTGTTGCCGTTCCACCCGACATGATTATCTACTATCATTGTATTGATACATGTGGAAAGTTCCCCAGAGTGTGTTTTTGGAAAGTGAGTCACAAGCTGCTACTTGGAACAGGTAGAAGAGGTTTCTGACCAGACACGAAGGGCGTGGGAGGTTTTCCGGAGGGAGCGAACTCTAAAGTGGGAGGTGGAGCATCAGCTTGCCCTTTGGAGGAGTTTTGGTACAGGCCCTTGTGGCCATAGAAAGGGGACGTGACAGTCACAGCACTGGTGGTGGGGTTACGCATTCGAGAGCACCATCAGGGGCCACCGGTGGCAACAGACTTTACACGCCAATGTGCCCAGCCATGTGTCCGTGTGGGAGGGGTACAGCCATGTTCAGGTCACGATTCCCTCATCTGTGGGGTCAGGCCTGCGGTCTGCAGACACAAGCAAATGTCCTGGGTGAACTGGCGTGCTGTGTGTGCACGGCAGTGTTTTCTGTGTTCTGATGTAATAAATGTTTTTAGCAGCCCTGTTGTAGAGTAAATAAGATAGTTGATGTGGCTACATACTGAGTGAAAATTGGTTGGTGAGGAGGAATGAAGATACAAAGGTAGGGATGGAGGGATCACAAAAGGCTTTGTCAACCATGCCAGGAATTTTGAGAAACAACAACAAATTTAGTGAATTTAGGCAGAAACAGACATGCAGAGGTTTGTGTTTCTGGAAACCTCCGTGGAGAGGGTGAGAGGCTCTCTTACTTTGTGGAGACAGTGAAAGGAGGTCAGTCAGTGCGAGAGAGACCAGCTGATGTGCTATCACAATAATTCAGACAAACAGTGGTCACAAGCCTGGGCAAAGGAAGGGAATGGCATCTGAACCGGCTCCTGACTGCTAAGGAATCTGGGAATGGATTAAATCCCCAAGGGGAGACAGGAGGGGTCAGCGAGGACATGCAGGTATTTGCTAAACAGCTGACGCTCACAGAGCACTGCTTTAAAACTGTATCCATGTGCCTGGCACTCTTTTTAGGGTTGTATCAATTTATTTAATCCCAGCAATATTCCTATGAGAGCAACACTGTATTAAACCCATGTACAGATGGAAAAGAAAGCCTAAAGATGACAACCTGGATTTGAACCCAGGAAGACCTGTTTTCTTCACCATTTCGGTGTGTAGTTGGTCCTAGGTACCCTGGTTGTATGTCCTCAGATTCAAACAACTGTGGATGGAAAATATTCAGAAAAAATCATTATGTCTTTACTGAATATGTATGGAGTCTTTTTGGGGGGTCAATATTCCCTAAACAATGTTGTCATTATTGTTGTTGTTAGGTGCCATAGAGTAAGGTCAACTCACAGTGCTCATATGTACAACAGAATGAAACACTCCCCAGCACTGTACCATGCTCAGCACTATGTCAGTGCTTCTCTGCTATTCGTAGAGTTTTCAAAACAGTTTAACAACTATTTACTGTAACAATACAGTGTAGCAAGTATTTACACAGTGTTTACATTGTATTAGGTGTTATTAGTACTCCAGAGATAATTTAATATATGCAGGAGAATGTGCACAGCGCAGGTGATATGCAAATATTATGCCATTTTATATAAAGAACTTGAGCATTCAAAGATTTTCAAATTCTTGGGAAGTCCTAGAACACCAGGGGATGACTGTTGGTGCCAGTCACTGAAGTTGGGAAACAGAAACTTAAGAACTTTCCTAAAGAGCTGAAGTATTCAGTCTTGAACGTTGCTATAGACCAGGGTCCCCAGCCTTTTAGGCACAGTGACAGGTTTCACAGAAGACGGAGCAGAGCTCAACTGGAAAAGCGCAGGATGGGGAGGGTCTGAAACACTGGGGAGGCTTCCCTCCCTCACCCACGCTCACCTCCTGCTGTGGGGTTCATTCCTAAGAAGGAACCAGGAGCTGGGGACCCCTGCTGTAGACTGCATTGTAGTTGTTAGGTGTGGTTGAGTCGGTGTCCGGCTCATAGGGACCCTACATATAACAGGCAAACACTTGTGTCAGTGCTTCTTTGCTGTTCATAGGATTTTTAATGGCTGATTATTTTTTGGGAGTGGGTTTCCGGGTCCTTCTCCTTAGACTGCATTGTTGTTGTTGTCAGGTGCTGTCGAGTTGGTTTCCGACTCATAGCAACCCTCTGTACAACAGGGGAAACACTATTGTCAGTGCTTCTCTGCTGTTCATAGGGTTTTCAATGGCGGATTGATTTTTGGGAGGGGGTTGCCAGGTCCTTCTCCCAAGCCTACAGCTTCTGGTGTTCCCAGGTGGTCTCCCATCCAGGTACTAACCAGGCCCTGCCCTGCTTAGCTTCCGAGATCTGCCGGGATCGGATTCCACAGGGCTATTACACTCCCCAAAATTCATTTATTGAAATCTTAACTCCTAATATGAGGAGTTAATATATATGGAGGTAATTAAGGTCAAATGAGATCATAAGGTTAAGGCCATAATCTGCGAGGACCATGACCATATAAAGAGACACCTATCTATCTACCTTTGTCATTATAAAGAGCCTCTATTTATCTCTCCATCTTTGCCATTATAAAGAGACATCTATCTGTCATCGATCTTTGCCCTTTGAAGACAAGCTGAGAAGGCACTGTTTGTGAGCCAAGAAGGGAGCTCTCAACAAAATTTGGCCATATTGACACCGTCGGGGCTGAGATTTAGCTCAGTTGGTAGAGCACTGCGATGCAGTCTCTGAGGTCCCAAGTTCAATTCCCAGCACTGCAAAAATGGGAGAAGGGCCTGGCAATCCACTCCCAAGGCAATCCCGAAACAGTCAGCCATTGAAAGCCCTATGCAGGTCACTATGAGTCGGATACTGCCTTGACGGCACCTAACAACAACAACAATTGACACCCTCATCCCAGACTTCCAGATTCCAGAACTGTTAGAAAGCAAATGTGTTCTGTTTAAGCTGCCCAACGTTTTGCTGTGGTTCAAGGGCAGTTAGCGACACTGGTTGGGTGCTAGAAACTACTCACTACTTCTAGGGATTTATAAGGCCATTTGTGATAATAGATTAAAATCAAGAGCATAGGTGAAAAGATTGATTACAATCAGAGCCTTCAAATAACGGCTGGAGGGAAGCTGTGAAGGACTGGAGAAAAACCCTGCCAGGCAGAGACAGGCAAAGGATTCCAGAACCGCACATTCTCGTGAGGTGCTGAGGTGTCACTGACTCGAGACTGGGGCAGTGCGGAAGAACTGGGATCAAGATTCCAAGTACAGAACCTCTGACAGTGACAAGCTACAGACTGTGGTCACTGGGGATAGAAATGAGAGACTTTCACAAAAGAAATGAAAAGGAAGTGGAAGAGCTTATGGGTAGGTCAAGTTCTTTAACAAGGAATGGAAATGTGATGTGAGTCTCTCGGATCAGCCTCACCCGGGTCCAGTTCAAGCATGCAAAATACAGAGAGAAACAAATCTTTGTCCTGTAACTCAGTAGGAGGGAGGCTGGAAAGGAAACTTCAAGATCGGGACGCCTGGCCCCACACCCTTGGAAAACCTCTGGCGATACACAGATCCTTTCCACATCCCGAGTCCTTTTAACTCCTGCCAAACACAGCCTTGTCTCAGCAGCGAGTGACTCTTCCCTTGTAGTCAGGGAGCTCTGAGGAAAAGAAAACTCAGGAAATCTCTGCAGCCATCTTTCTGCCACTCTGCCACAAACGTCCAGGGACCGCACAGATCCCTGCGGCACTGCCTCTCTCCTCTTCCTGTTACTAAGAAGACATATTCTCCTGTCGGTGATATAACCCAGGCATGTCCAGCCTTGGCCCGCAGGCCACATGCAGCCCAGGACAGCCAGCAGTGATGCCACACAGTCTTATAACATCATGTGCGTTTTAGCGTTTATGCTCTTCATGACCCTCCCATTGTGTTTGCGCACTAACTGTCAGATAACTTATGTGTAGGCCTGCAGCCGTAGCCCTGTGGCATCTGATCCCGTCAGATCTCGGAAGCTAAGCAGGGTCGGGCCTGGTTAGTATCTGGATGGGAGACCGCCTGGGAACACCAGGTGCTGTAGGCTTGGGAGAAGGACCTGGCAACCCACTCCCAAAAATCAATCCGCCATTGAAAACCCTATGAACAGCAGAGAAGCACTGACAATAGTGTTTCCCCTGTTGTACGTAGGGTCACTATGAGTTGGACACCAACTCAGTGGCACCTAACAACAACAACAACTTATGTGCAGCCCAAGACAACTCCTCTCTACTCAGTGTGTCCCAAGGAAGCCAAAAGCCTGGACCCCTGGACTCTACAGTTTCAAGAAAGCAATATTCAAAAGCTTCTTTGTGTATATATGTAGTATATCCTTTAAAGCAATGGAATGATCTCAATCCAAATAGAAAAGTTTGCGAAATATGTGGAGCGGAAACTGATTTTGTAAATCTTTATTAAATCAAAATCGTGAACATAGCCTGATTAACCGTTCTGTTGCTACTTTCAAGAGATGGAAGAAGGTAATTTGGACTGGTTTTTCCCACTTCTAAAGCCACTATAGGGGCTGGGATTTAGCTCAGTTGGTAGAGCACTGCGCTGCAGTCTCTGAGGTCCCAAGTTCAATTCCCAGCACCGCAAAAGTGGGAGAAGGACCTGGCAATCCACTCCCAAGGCAATCCCGAAACAGTCAGCCATTGAAAACCCTATGAGGGTCGCTATGAGTCGGATACTGACTCAACGGCACCTAACAACAACAACAACAAAGCCACTATGCTACCCACACTTGTCCTGTCCTTCCAGGGTGAGAGTCACTCCTGCATTGGAATGCTATGCATTTCCTATGTCAGACCTAAAGAATATCATTTCTAGAATTTCTTCCAGGATCCTCACACTTCGTATTTGAAGTTTAGGTGTTGTGCTGCCTACCATGAGTTTGTCTCCTAAATATCATCCTCCATTCTTCTTTGGTTGTTGTTGTTGTTAGTTGCCATCGAGTAAGTGTCTGACTCATAGCAACCTTACGTACAACAGGTTAAACACTGTTGTCAGTGCTTCTCTGCTACTCATAGGGTTTTCAATGGCAGATTGAGATTTTTGGGAATGGGTTGCCAGGTCCTTCTCCCTATTCTTCCTTGGTAGTGTATATAAATTATACAGAGCAAACGGTTAGACCGTGACATCTCCAACACGCATGTGATGCACTTTGATCATATTCACCCATCTATTGCCCTTTCTTACCCCCACCTCCCCTTTCCCTTTCATATCCAAGTCATCCTTGGTTTACCTCCATGTCCTTTTCCCCCTAGATTCCACATAGGAGAGAAGACATGGCCCTGACTGACTTCAATTAACATTTCTCCAGTTCCGTCCATTTTCTGTCAAATTGTGTAATTTCATTCTTTTTCATGGCCGAGTAAGATCCATCAAATATATATATATGTGTGTGTGTGTGTGTGTATATATATATGTACACACACACATATATGTGTGTGTGTATGTGTGTGTGTGTATATATAGATATATATATAGATATAGATATATAGATATATAGATATATAGATATATTCCTCCTCAGAGCTCCCTGACTACAAGGGAAGAGTCACTCGCTGCTGAGACAAGGCTGTGTTTGGCAGGAGTTAAAAGGACTCAGGACGTGGAAAGGATCTGTGTATCGCCAGAGGTTTTCCAAGGGTGTGGGGCCAGGCGTCC